>JAQGCE010000271.1:0-14124 GCA_034699185.1 Eupelops torulosus
TTCAAATATTCCAAGGTGGGATCCGTTTGTTCACGAATTACCCGCAGTCGACAAATCTTCGGGAGTGGAGAGTCAACCGACACAACAAAGTGAAGTCGACATTTCAAATATTCCAAGGTGGGATCCGTTTGTTCACGAATTACCCGCAGTCGACAGATCTTCGGGAGTGGAGAGTCAACCGACACAACAAAGTGAAGTCGATATTTCAAATATTGCAAGTTGGGCTCCTTTTAAAGACGAAATCGATTTTTATGGCACTCAAACTGAATCACATGGTCTGAGAGAAAGTGCTCCCAATAGACAAAGCTTCTCAACGGATCCGTTAGTTTGCGATTTGGTGGTCGACATATCTTCAGATGGTGTTAACCAAGAAAAGCTTTTACCACAAGAAAGCGTTCAAGAATTTGGTGAATCTACCGAAGAAACGACAGAAAAAGGTTCTGAACAACATTTACATTTAGAGATTGACTTAAACCTAAAATAAAAACTTAAATTTTCTAAAATATCTTATAATAAAAGATTATCTGAATTCAAATCTAACTAAGAATTAAGACTTTAATTCATTTTTTAAAGCGAAATCTCTCTCTCTCTCTCTCTCTCTCTCTCTCTCTCTCTCTCTCTGAACGCCATCTGTGTATTAAACTGAAGGTTACTTTGAAGGGAAGGAAAACAAATCCATAAATCAAAACATTTAATGAAAGTATTGTCCAAACTTTGTTATTAAAGAAACCAATTGATGACATAAATGGGTTACGACTGTTCCCGTTTCACACAAGAGATCTCTGAAGAGCTGTTGTGTTCAATCTGTTCGGAAGTACTGAAAGACGCCATAACTACAGACTGCGAGCATTTGTTTTGTAGACAATGTATTATGGATTGGCTTTCGGTAAACAGAACCTGTCCCATTGACAGATTGTACATCACTGGCCGTAATATAAGGGCCGCCCCACGAGTTATTCGCAATCTTTTGGGAAAACTAGACATTCACTGTGATTATGAAGAGGACGGCTGTCAGATAGTCGTTCCTTTGGATGGACTCGAAAAACATGTCAACGACTGCTTCTATAATCCAAAGAAGCGTCTCATCTGTCAGAAAGGATGTGACAAATGGATGACCAGAGAAGAGCTGAAGGGACACAACTGTTGGAATGATATCAGAAAAGATATGTTAAGACAACAGGAGATAATCGGTGATCTTCGACGACAAAGAAGTGCTTTGATTTTCCTTTTAATTATTTTAATTATTTACTCGATTTGTCCCTCAATTCTCTTCAGCTTTTATTTTGAAAATCTATTTGTTTTGCTGTCAAATAGTAATACTGAAGACTCCTATGACTCAAACAATTGATTTATTGCCAAAACTTGTGTCGAAATACTTATTCGGTGTTATATACAGAGAGTAAAACATCAAATGTTTGCCTTTTTATCTCAAATTAATTCAAAACTTTATGTGAAATGTTTTAATGACTTCTCTATAAATCATAGAAATGTAAAACATTTTATTCAAGTTTTTTAAAAATTGAATTTCACTCTTATTTTATTTTATTCGTTAATTTTATCTAAAAATTTATAAAAAACTTTATTATCGAAAGTCATTGAAACAAAATTGTATTTTAAAACAATATTTCTATTTTTATTCAAAATATTATTATTATATTTAAATTGCATTAATATATTGTCTCAAAAATAAGTGCACTTAAAGGTAGACTTACCTACCAATGAATGCCCTGTCCTCTGAAGAGGGGTTTAAATTGGAGCACATTTTGGTGATTATCATGTCTTGTGAATCACAAGTTGTGACACATTTTTAATAAATAAATACTAAAAGTATTAAAACATTTGAACTTTTATTATAGTAATGAATAATGAATTGATAAACAGTCGACTCTTAAACAAGTCTTAAATGTCTTAAATGATTGTAAATTTTCCATAAATTGATAAGAAAAACAAAAAACAATTCTAAAAATAGTTAAACTGATTCTAAACTATAATAGAAAGCAATAAAAATATTGCTTAAAATTACAAAATTTGTTGATCCAATTAATTGAGCAAAAGTTACGTTCGTTTTCTATACAATACTTATATCAGAAAAATTAGAATTTTTACAAAAAAATCATTGAATTATACTTTAATTGTACTCAAAGTTAAATTGTTTTCAAAATAAATCTGTGATTAGATCTTCAAATTATATCCGATTTTCTAATCTATTGAATGATTCGATTTTGAATTATTTTTTAAAGATGATTGAGTGGTCTGAACGACATATGGCACCGAAATAGTATTGTTGGGGACGACAACTGAATTTGTACTGTTATTTATATTACTGGTAGTGTTGGTGAAGGAGGGCGTCCTCTGAAGCATAAGGAACTTCATAAGTGCTTCGGTGTCGTTATGTAACATATTTATATGACTCCTGAGTTTATGCACTTCGCTCTGAATATTACCACAAACGGGACAACTGAACACAGTTTGCGATTGGAAGGTCTTCTTCGTGTGCTGCCAAATAAGGCTCAGAATAGTTGACTCAAGTTTTTCGATCTCTACTTTGGCCAAAGAGTTCCT
The DNA here is from genome assembly GCA_034699185.1 of Eupelops torulosus. Lineage (NCBI taxonomy): Eukaryota > Metazoa > Arthropoda > Arachnida > Sarcoptiformes > Phenopelopidae > Eupelops > Eupelops torulosus. Next base: position 2,563 of record JAQGCE010000271.1, read on the forward strand.
CTTTTGAAGTTCTGACTCTTCATTGAAAAGTAGTTCCAATTGTTGTTTCTTACGATTTCGATACTTCGCCGCATGAAATATATTGAGGTTTCGTTTCTTTTCTTTTCTATAATCGGGTTCTAAATCGTTATTATTGTTGTCGAGGTGTCCGTCCAGAGAAGAGGGCCCTTTTCTCGATCTATCTTCGATTCCATTGATTGGAAATTTGGTGCCATTTAATTGACTTTCATCGACGGAAAAGGATCGAAACAGACTCGGATGGGATGGAAAGCCTGGGTGATAGACAGGAGATGTTCTTATTGTACTAATTGGAAGGCATGGTTCGGAATTATGGACTGACATCCGCTTTGTTAAGTCGAGTGCTATCTTTTGCTGAATTGGTGTCAATAAGGGAGTCGCAAATTTGGGCGGAATCGGAACCGGAAAAGACTTCTTATTCAACCATTCGTTGACAAATTCTCGGTTATTGTTATAATTGATTACATTTCTGTTCGCAACAATTGGTTCTATTCTTTGGGTAATTTTTTTATCGAAAGATACAATCTCTTTGCTCTTCATATCACTAATGTTCGGGGAATGGGTTTCCACAGTTTGGGAGGCATTTAAAACATTTTTGCAACACTTGTTGTTGTAATGACTTTCACTGATATTTTCCCCATTATTTTCATAGAGACCTCTAATCTGTTGACAGAAAATCAAATTGAATTCAATTGAATTTTCATCATTTTTAGCAAATTATTGACAATCGATAAAAGAGGGAAAGAATCGAACCGTTTATTAACTCTAAGATTAAATATTTTCTAAACTTCCTGTAAATTTGAGAATCAAAAGGGATAAGTGAATCAGTTTTATGAAATGGTAAACTAGTTTCTTAATAAAACAAGGTTAAGGGTCTTGATTATGATAGGGGTGAACCAAAATTAGAAATAGGAAACCCGTTGAGCCCAGAATGAGTTCGATTCTAATTTAATGAATTTTAAGCTACGAAAAGATTCTTAAAATTCAATCTTTTATACAAATAATTATTAAATCACAACAATTTATCAAGATCGAATTAAATTATGAGTTAGTAACTTGCTAATATTACTGAAAGTTTGGGAGATATGGCCTAATCTGATACATCACTGAAGTGCAGCTAAATTTGATGATTGATTTATTAAAGAAATGCTTTGAATGAAAGAAATTATAGAAAACTTAATCAATAATTAGTTGATATAAAACGTGTGTTCCTTTCGAGAAGAGCTCAATATTCAGCAAAAGTATTGATTACACATAAGTTTCGATAAGTGTTTCAGTCATTTGAGAAGAATTGCTTTCATAACAGATAACAGTCCTTATCATTAGATTTAGTTTCAAAAATCAAATCGTTTCCAATAGTTTGGAGTAAACAATAAAATTATGGAAATTTTGGTCACTGAAGGCATACCTTTAGTTGTTTGGCACATCTAAGAAGTTGTTGAAGTCTTCTTTCAGGAACAGATACACATCCTCTGTACATAAACTCTACCAAAGAGCGGACGTCCTCATAGAGCATGTCTTTGACCACAATTATTGCCTGTTGACACGGGTTTGCGATTCTGGCCAACACTTGACGGAAATAGGCGGAAAAGGCGGACAGAATAAGTTTGTGAGCTTTAATACACTGGCCGTCATCCAAAGCAATGGTCACATCTGTATGCAGCTGTTCGTCAAACAGTTCCCAAATGAATCGATGCAACTCTTTCTGGTGATCGGGTAGTCTCAACACAAATGATGTGACCGGCGGGTGAACTATAGCCGACTGACCATTGCTGTGATTTATTGTTTGGATGTTCATTTGTGGGCAAATCGGCGACGATTTTGGATGAATTGAGTGGTTTGTATGCGATTCAGAAGCCATTTATGTGTTGTTATCACAAATAAAAGTTTTATTGGATTTTATATTTGTTTATCAATTATTAGTTCGTATATGAATTGCATTCAATATTTCACTAACGCTCGCAAATGACACCACTTTTACATATCTTTCTCTATGTCTCTCTTCTATACAACTGATAGACTGATTAGTGTTGCAATAAATCGACTCAAAACTAAACTAAAGGCCATTTGATGTGATGTAATCGTAAAGCATGTAATCTATACCTCTATTACTAAATACTGTCGATTAACATAAATCACTCTCTAATTCAACTCATCTCTAGTCTGATGTCATTCAAAGTCTCGGATTTTCAATATCCAGTTCTTTATTATTCAAAATATATTGTGATTACAAATAGTAAAGTAAACACAACAAACCCTTTCCCTCCTAATTATCATTGCATGAAATAATTAAATATTAATGTTATTTAATATTATTCTTGGCACAGCTTTAAAAGGCATTTAATTCTGTTGGCAATACTGTTGCTCAGCTGATATATTATACATCTATAGCTGATTGTGGTTATGCCAAGATCATTCTTTTTAACAAATTAATCACTAGTGGCGTAACAGTCGTCTATTGAATCAGTTTTTTGTCAATTAATGAAATGCTTACTTAAGTTTAAACTCGATATCAAGTCATGACTTTTAAATGCATAACATTTTGATGGATATAATTGAAAATTACACAAATATTTAAAACAGATTTAAATTATTGCATTTTATTGTATTATCAAATGTAAAATGATTCCATTTAATTAAAATTTAAATTTTTAACAAGGTATTTAAATTGAGGTTTAGCTGTAATAACGATTCAATTGAATACCAGATGACTCTGACATCACTTTATGTTTGTTTACATATAAATATTTTCAAATGTCATTACAATTATTGGAAATGAGTGACAATTTATGTATTGATTTAATGCTCTTTTCGTCTGAAATCCTACCGATTGGATAAAAAGGGGACAAAACTTTCATTAAGACATTTATAGTCACTTTGATTTTTTTTACAAATTATGAACTTTTTTTGACATTTAAATCAAATCGTGGTTTTGAATGAATTGAACCCAATTTTAAATGTCTTCACAACCCTTACCTCCATTACCGAAGTCACTGACTGTTCCCTTAGAAGAGTCAGGGGATGGACCAATTGATACCAATGAGCACAACACTGAAGAACAATACAATGAGACAAATATGGGAAACAATCGATTGGATGAAAAGTTGGCAATTCTTCGGCGGGAAATGATTGGCTTAAGACAATTGGATATGTCTTTGTTGTCACAATTGAATGCTTTACAGCAATCCATACAAAATTATAAACAAATTCTTGAAATGGATTTCACTCAAAACCCACCCCTTATTCAAAACAATTACGAAAACATTTACGAGAATTGCATTGAATTACAAAACAGTCATTTCATGAGAACTAATGGACCCGAAGACGATGACGAAGAAGAGGAGGAGGAAGAAGAAAACAATGAAAGCGAATTAAGTGACAGCGAAAGGAAAGACAGCACAGACTCATTAGATTCTAGCGTTTAATCAATACTTAACTTTGATTTTATTTAAAAATTTATTTAAAATTTGAATTATTTTTAACACATTTTAATATTTCTAACATTTAATCAGTTTTTTGTTAAAATTTATTATAAATTATAATAAAATCATTAAAACAATTACCAAAAGTGTATTAAATATTGTGATTATGATTGACATCATTTGGTTCAATGGCTTCTTTGATGGCATAAAGTGTTGAACTCAAGAGATCACAATTGTTGACAGAATTGAGTTTTGCTTTTAATGCCAATTGTTTTCGCCTTTCGTTTCTTCCGTTCCAATCGAATAGAGATTCTTTGCATTTGTTTAAAATACGTTTGGCCTCTTTGGAACTGACCACTTGAATCATGAGATCTGATTTCTGGTAAACTTTACGTTTGGCCAAATTTTTGTTCCATTTGTTAGTTTTCGGCGATAATTCTTTGTTTGGAACAATCGGTTGTTGTTTATCGCAGTTCTCATATGAAGAGGGATTGTCTTTAAAACCATTGAATTTCGAGTTTTCGATTAACTTCTGTTTATTATAATTTGAACGACTCTTTAGTTTAATGAAAAACAACCGATTCTTTGCGGCATATTTTTCACCCAAAGTGTCGGATGAATTCATTTCGATATCAGTTTCTTCAGTAAATTCATTGACTGATTCTAATGTTTGATACAAATTAAGACATTTCTTCTTTTCTGGAGGATATTCTTCATAATTGTATTGACTTTTATCAATGAAAAATGGTTTTCCGTTCATTTTGAATGAATAAATGGTTTGATTAGCGTTTACTTCATAATAACTTTTTGGTAATATTTCTAAAATAAAATCCAATTCTTTTCGAGTAATTTCGTGGATATTTTGTTCGTAGAATAGGAACCTCAAGACATACATCAGATCTCGATGTTTATCACAGAAATAGATACCATTTTCTACGTTTGTTTGATGAGAATATATGTCATAATTGTATTGACAAAAATCGATGAAAAATGGCTTTCCATTGATTTTTAACGAATAAATTGATTGATTGGCGTTTGATTCGTATGAATGTTCGGGTAATAGTTCCAGAACCAAATCCAATTGACGTTTAGTTAATAATTTTGAAGTTAACTCTGATATCAACATATCTTCATCGATGGTTTTGTTTGATTTAGTTTTGAAACATAAAAACTTTAAAAACCAATTTCCGGACTTATTATCAGTCATTTGTATGTTTTGATTAACAGAAATGACATCCATTTTATTTAATGAGATAATCACTTGAGTTATAAATAGTTTTTTCTTTAGTTGTTTTTTTAGACATTGAACTCAAATCGAGAGACAATTGAAATAAAGTGAAAACTAAGTCGAAAGCAAATTAACGATGAAATGGGAAAATACGAGGAAAATGTTTGATAATATTGTACCGAATTTTGTGCGCAAAATATTTTTTTTGTACTTTGAATTAATCCTTTGTTTGACAAAAGTTTGAGATAATCACAGAAAAAAGCAAACAAGAAATGAATTGACAATATTTGTCGTATCGATGGATGGTATGACTCACACTCTTATCGCACAAATCTTTTCTCAGAAATCATTTCTTTTCTTTTACTTTAATCGATAAGATTTACAATAATTTTGGGAAAATTCTCAAATACGTGACATAAATAGTGTATAAATGATTGGAATTTGGACTGACCTAACTTCAAAACCTTAATAAACCCTTTATTAAATCTTCCATAATGTTCTAATATCTAAAATTAATGTTGCAAGGTATTATTCAATGAAATAAACTAACTTTTATTATTTAATAGTAAAAATTTATTTAAATTAACTGAAAAAAGTTGTTTTCAAGAATTGATTGAAAGTAAATGTTTGGCAAACTATTCATATATTCTTCGTTTTTAAATTAATATAATATTTAATTAAATGAATAAAATTTTATAAAATAGTTATTTAAAGTTTAAACCAATTTATCGATTTATTCTTTGTCACCGAAGTTGTGGTAAAGATCTCTTGCGATATAATCCCAATATTCCTTTCGAATAATATCTATTTTATTTGCCAACTGATCGCACAGTTGTATTGCTTTATTCAGTAGATTGGGATCGGGTTTAGTTTGTTTGCTAATAGTTTCTTCAATGGAGTCAACCATAAAAGCTAACAAATGTGGCGATCGATGGCTTTCTATGGTTTTATATAATTCTTCACACATTTGTAAAACCGTTTGATTCCAATTAATGCCAGGTTTTGAGAGAATACCTTTGAGGTAATTCCAAGCGCTTTCATTATTCGGTGCTAATCTGATCCTATGACAGGTAAACTTAACTTCTGATAGGAGTACAGAGTCTATAAATCCGGTGGTGTTTTGGATTATATAATATCTGTGATTCCACGCACTGTTGTTACGAATGTCGTCTTCAATGAGTTCTTCGGTATAATCTAATTCTCCCTCAAATTCATTGAATTCATTGACGAGCCATTGTCTGTGTTGCCAACAGTGGTAATTCTTCGAGTCGTGTCTTGTCATAAACGACAGGAAAACCTTTTCTTCAGTGACTAAGTCTTTGAGATCTCTCTGTTTTTCCAGAGCTTTAAATATAAATTTTAATTATTATTAAAACAAATACTCATCGATAGAATCAAGTCTTACAAATATCTCCAGAGGCTGAGTCCCTTTCAATGATGTGCTGTTTGATAGCTTCGACGATACACTTCCTGTGGTGCCACACCTGATAGTTCTTCGGATTCTCAATAATAACAGATTCGATGTATTTTAATTCCTTAAACAAATCGTAATTTAATTCTTCAATTATAAGTCGTCTGAAGTACCAAATCGTATAATTTGATGGATTGAGTAAAACACAATCACCGGTCAACTCAAGAGCTCTGACCGACATTTCATTTTTGGCCAAAACGGCTCGAAAATAATCAAAAGTGTCTCTGAATTTTTCGCCATAAGCGATGGCAACAACCGGGTGTGGACCGTCGTCTTGTGGTACGGGTTTTATGTCTTTCCATTCGGGTCTTTGGCTGTAGAGAATGAATTCAATCGACGAATCAGATGAAGAGCTCGAATTGGATGAAATCGATTCTCGAGGGGAGAACTGATTCGTATTTTCAGACATAATATGATTTAAAATAAATGAATAAAAATGTTTGATTTTAAGTAAATTATAAAATAATTAACAATAAATTGCCGGCGATTTCTACCAAAACATTACTCAGAAATATATTAACTCTGACTCAGAGTCTCTGAGTAATGTAATAATAATAATAAACTATTGTCATAACAACCAAACAATACAATAATAGTAAAAAGTGAGCGCTTTTTGAATGATAGGACACAATAAGGAAAAAAGTAGTTTACATTTTGTTCTTAAGACAATTCTTCAATTATTATAATTACTATTTTAGTATTAACGCGAAAACAATTCATTGAATTTTAAATTTAATTTAATTCTTACTTTCATTACTTTCAATAGATTTTATTAGAGTTTTGATTACATTAACGAAAATATTCAAAATGTCTTTCAAATTGTTTTCAATGATTGTCTTTGTATTGATGTCCGCTCCTATCGATTGTAAGACATCAGAAAGTGAAGACATCTGTGACTACATCTCAGAGAATAGCACTTCAATTAGAGATTTGGGTTTATATAGTTTCTATGTTTTGAACGAAACTAATTCCCTTAATCAGGCATTTTTTCGATTGTTTCGAAGGGAATTCGCAAAGTCTGAACTTCCCTTAGCTATTCACGAGTTTGAGTTCAAAGTGAAATTCAAAGGGTATTGGCATTCCACAACTAAACAAGTCAATTGGCCGGCGCTCTACAAATTCCATGCATACAAATTGGACGGAACTCTACACAATTGTGAAGTGCGAAAGGTTTGGTTCAGTTCTATACAAAAATTAGATTCAAATTAAATGATTTTTAAATTTTTAGCAAAAATTGATGTCATGTGAGTCCATCGATACAAATCAAGAAACGTTCTTCGATGAGACAAATGAGTTTAAGAAACACTTTGTGACAATCAAGACATTGGGACTCAACGGTTATGTCCTGTTTGTCGATCGAAATAATAAAGAATCATATTTTTGGTATTTTCCTTTCGAAAAGAAGAAAAGGACAGAATGCACTCTATGTTCTGTTCCACTATTTGTTAAACAAATGGATCAGGAACATTTCGCTCAAATCCAAGGAGTGCTTGAAATGCATGCACCACAATATATTAAAGACAAAGACAAAGAGGATGCATATCTTCTTCTATTCAAAATCAATGGTCGTCTCAAGTATTGTATCACTCCTTATGGAAAAGGACTCTCTGAAGAGGTTTTATATAAAATTATTTGATTTTGATTGACATAAATCCCTAATTTTAGTGCAAAACATCAGAGAAAATGATACCTTTATTCGAAGAGTGCTTTTTGACGAAATCATTGGATCCATTGGTTTGGGTTATGATTGGTTTGTTTGTATTCGGAGTCATTCTCACGATTGCCGTCTTTGTAATGCTTGACTGTCGACGCCGTAAGAGGAGTTCTACTTTGGAAAGGACTTCAAACGAAAAGACAATTACGACAACAAACACAACGACCAAAGAAATCGCCGGTTTGTCGAAACTGAATGAACTCCAGCAGTAATTCTTCACAATTATATTATTCATTGAATTTTATCTTTTTTTCATTCATTAAATTCTTTTTATATTCTTTGAAATAAAACTTTTTTTCAATTCAATTGATTTTAAGTTTAATTAATATTTTAAAAATTTTATATTAAAATTAGGTTTTGAGACAAACCAAAGAAATGATGCGATTACAAAAGCGTCAATTTAATTGCTGGGATTTAAAGGTGGTGTACTTCAGAGATAGCCAAGGGGAGGGAGTCAGCTTAAACCCCTTGAGTTTGAAATTTTTAGGTGTTTAGAGTCTAAACAAACGAATGCATAGTTTATGTTTAGACTAACGTAACTACCGACCTTTTACACCCTGGGTGTTATAAGTCATTTTGGCTGTTTTTGAGAATCTTTGCTAGTTGCTATGGTGTAATAACTCAGTTTTTAACACCCCCTTTACCTTGATGACTTATAACACCCAGGGTGTAAAAGGTCGGTAGTTACATTATGTGTCGCTCTTTGAAATCCCAACTCTGGCTATGGAGTAGAGCCAGAGAATAGCTTCGTTTAAGAATAACTGTTAATTAATTTTAATTTAATTTAAAAAAATCATAAAATTATTAAATTTATCAAAATTTGATTTTAATTGTAATTAATTTTCATAAACTTATCTACAAATATGAAAATAATAAACAATTCATTCAATCGTTTAAAAGTTCAAAATCGTCTTCAAACATGTCTTCGGCATCGAATTGTACGCCACGGAACAGTTGGTTAAAACATTTTGACTGCGGATTATTAAAGTGAGTGTAGGGTTCAATCAGTGGAAGTCTTTGAAGACACAGCCAACAGAAGAAAGTATTGCACCGCCAACACGACATCTTATTGCATCCGTCGCTCTTCTCGATGGAAGCCTTACAATGAGGACATTTCTTTGACATATCGTCCAACCATTTTTCGGTAGCCATCTCTTCCAAAGCATAAACCAATTGTTTTTTGCCATAAATTTTTTCGAGTCTCGCCTTTTCTGTGGCTATAATCAGAGAGAAATCAATTAAAATATTAAATAAAGAGTTGTTTACAAACCGTTTGCGTTTTGGTATTCCTCCAGAATTTCTTTCCTTTGTTTGGGATCTCTAAACATATTGCACGGATCGATGCCATGATATGTTTGCTTACAATTCTTGCAGAAGGCGTGTCCACAAGCGTTGCAGTGCGCTAATGAAGAGTCGGAATCGGCCATAACTAGGTTACCACACATTTTACGCGGACAGTAGTGGGCGTCACTCATACTTCCAATTAATGAGTCTAACATAAGCCGGTCGTAGCGCTCGTATAACTCTCCTGTTATCAGTTCTCGAACCAAATTATTCGGTGCTGTTGTTTGACATTCAATTTCGGGACATTTTAATTGATGGACAGTTCCCTCTTTTATAAGAGTTTTAAAGTAATCTCTGATACAAGTCTTGCAATTAATGTGATTACAGGGAAACACAACGCAGTCTTCGCCCGAATGCGATGAAAAACAAATATTACATAAAAAGAAAGTCTTTTTAAAAATTTCGTTTTGTTTGTATTCGTTGTAAGACTTCAAGTGTTGGATGAGTTCAGTGCCCATCAAATCAAAAGCGGCTCTACTGTCCCACTTTCCCTCTCCCCGAAACATTCGAGGTTTAAAAGATTCAATTCTTTGGGGTTTGAATCGGTTTCTCTCTCCCGGCCTTTCCCTAAGATTTTGATTTATAACAGAAGTTATGTCTAATTTGTCTTCGATCTCAAGAAATTTGAGGACATCGTTCTGTAAAAATGAAAACCACGTAAAGAGTATCTCCATTTTGGACTCGTAGTAAAGATCTTCCAATTTTTGACAAATCAACTCTAAATTTGAAAAAATAATTGGATTAATAATAATAATAATAATAACTATTAAATGAATTCTTACCCAACTTATGAAGACTTAACCACTTGCAAGATATCAAAAACATTGGATTAAGTCTTGAGGGATATTTTCGCGATAACTCAAAATACAACTCAATTGGAGGCAAATGTTTGACACAAAACTCTTTGGCCTCTCTATTGTCGACAGAATCACAAATATTGGTCTCTCTTTGTTTTAATCGATCCCTTAATCGGTTATAATTTTTGTTTCTGTAATTAATTTGATAGTAAACTGTAATTCCATTTTCGTTAAGCTTTGGTTCGGCCAAAAATCTGCCCTTCATTTCAATTTCATCGACGGTTAGGATATTTTCATCAAAAATACTTTTAAGAGCTGTTATTTCGTCCCTCTTTTGCTGTATATTTTCGTGAACTTCGGGACTAAAGTCTCTTTTAAAATGTCTTCTTCTGTATTCAAATCCTGAGAATGATTTAGTTCCAAATGAAAAGGATGGAGGAGCTGATGGAGGTGGTGGTGGTGGCGGTGCTCTTTTGCTGTTTCTTCGCGGCTTTTGCTCTTCATTTGCTTTTTTATCGTTTGAAAACTTTCCATCATTTGATGGACGGATTGTGTGATAATTTGGTTCTGGTCTTCGGTTGCGATCAGAAGAGGTATGGCTTTTGAACCGATTTGTGTTATAGAAGTAATAATCGTTATTATAATGTCTTCTGTTTTGATAATCATAGCTATTATTGCTGTAATTGTTTGGATTACTTCTGTGTTTGTTATCCACTGATTTGTAGGCATTAGTTGAACGGAAAGTCCTTTCATTGTATTTATTTTCGGATGAATCAAATTTGCGATAATTGGTGTCAACTTTTGATGAATTTGTTTTCAGTTTTGACTCATTTTTGAAACGAGAGGATTGAGTTTCGGTCACTTTTTCTTCTTTTGCATCCTTTTTATTTGTACTCATAATTACTTTAAATATAAGTCAAAAACTGTCTTAAAAATAATTGAAATCTTAAATAAAACTTTAATATTAATAAATAGAAAAATTACCCCAAATTCTGATTAATTTTAATCACATTTAGTATTAATTTTTAGCCAAAAATACGAAATAATTATGTAATCGTTTATTACTCAAAAAAGTTGTGACTCACAATCGCTTTTATGACCCCTTTATTCAGATCTTAGCGTACATTCAGATTGTTTTGCACTTAATTTAAACTTTTGTGAGCAAACGTTTATCCCTTAAGAAATGTTATGTTGTTTACTAATAACTTTAATGTAGAGGTTATTCAATGACGCTTTCGTTGTTATAGTAACCAAAACTTTCCTTATTTTGGGCCAAATTTGAAATTTTTTGAAAAATTAATTCAATGAATATTCAAATAAAAATGAGTTTAGAAATGAGGAAAAATTTTAATAATTCAATAGAAAATAGGAAAATGTTTTAAATAATTTAATAGGAATTGAATGCTAATTATTAGTAATATTTAGTAGTATTGGAGTACAGCTGAATAAATTCATTAATAACTAAACATTAATCAAATTGTGGTTAAAGCTCTTTGACATACTTTAAGCAAAATTATAGACTCAATTGTTGTCAAAATTTCACTACTTTTATATATATATTAAAATGT
>JAQGCE010000272.1:0-14094 GCA_034699185.1 Eupelops torulosus
ATATTGTTCTTTACTTAATATCTCTAAATAATAAGGGTGTAAATGTAGTGTAGATTGAGTTTGAGCCAAACCTTGTTATAATTGAATCTCTTTTTGGAATAAAAATATTTTAATACAAAAATTTGTAATAAAATCGTAAATATTTTGTGATTAATAAAAGCATTTATAAGAAAAGCTGAAAAAATGATTTATATATTAAATTCGATAAATTTGAATAAACTTATAAATTATAAGGCTTTCCCTGAATTAGAGTTCCCCTGAATTAAGGTTTTACGTTAGATAGCAATGCATTCAAATAACTTGAGTTGCGATTGCGTTTGCACCAAGCAAAAATAATTGCATTTAATGTTATATTAAATCAACTTTTATTCATTAGGGGGTCAGTCGATAAAACTAATTAAGGAAAACTTAAAATCAAGGAAAGCCTTAATATGAGTATATTTAGTAGGGATTCGACCGATTCTTTTCTTTGGCCTTAATTTTTGTCTTTCCTTTTGTTTGATTCTTATTTATGAGTGAATCACTTGATTCTAAACGATTCCAAACACAGATAATGCCGTCTTCGCCGCCCGAATATATAGTAGAGTTCTCAGAATCTGTGGCAACAGTTCTGACCATTTTGTTGTGTCCATCAGATAAACAGTTAGTAAAAGAAATAGAATTCGAGACAATATTTTTGGTTATCACTGATATGTCTAAAGTCTTAATCGTATTATTTTTGTCGCCGACGAAAACTAATCCCAAATTCGGTGAATAATCTATTATATAATCGAAACCAAAGTTCGATGAAAGACCACTCAGACTCACTTTTGGGGCAACTTCTTCGATGTCCCACAATTGAACACTTTCTTCTTGAGTGACACAAATTAACCCGTTTTCAACATTTGGTATCCAATGAATGCGATCTACGGCTGACTCAACATTAAGTGTCGCCAAAATGGCCTCCTCTTCATCTGTTTCATTAATATCAAAGACATTAATCAAATCATCACAACTTCCGGTCGCGAAGATATTTCTCCGGTTGGGATCAAAACATATGTCTGTGATATCATTTGTATGCGATTCATAATAAGTTCCCAAAACAAGGGCTGGTTTTCTGATGTCCCAAAATAAAAGATAACTATTTTTGTCTTTTTCCGAGATTTCAGTTCCGGCGCAGAGATAAGTGTTGTCACAGTTTATGTCAAAACACAAGAATTGATTGCAATTCAATTCATTCAAATTAAGTTTATTTTCAAATAAAATTTTGAATTCTTTGACAATTTTATGAGAATTATGTCTCAAATCAAATAATTTCACCGAATCTGAAGTACAGACAAATAAGTGATTACTGTTTTGATCCGAATATTTGATAATTGGATTCAAATCATCCAAAGTTTCGATTTGTGATAACGTTTTTAGTGTTTTTGTGTCCAAAATCTCAATTATTTCATTCGACAAATTGACTGCTAATTGGCTTTTATTCCGATTTATGGTCAAATATGTAACATATCTGTCATCACTTGTTTTAAAAGTCTTTGTGTCGGCTAAAGAATAAAACATTTTTCCATAAAATTCAAAGAAATTAATTAAAAACCAACTCATAAACACATGACTTCAATGTAGCGGTACTTTTGTTTTTAAAATTCATTCAATGAGATGAATGTGAGTGGGACTGACATAAGGGGGACTTCATTTATCATCCAATCAGAGCCTGTCTTTGAATAATTGAGAGGTTTCTTCACTTTTCATTTGACTCAACTCTTGGCTTCAAATAATTAGAGTACAATTCATGTATTGTTTTTGTTCATAATTTCCACTCATTTTGTATGTAAAATGTGAACATTTTTCCTAATTTGTATGCAATTGAATCGCATGTGTTTTGAAAACAAGATTTCAAATCAAAACTTTGAATACAAAAGTACTCAAAAATTGACATTTAATTAAATTATAAACATATAAGAAATGAGTCGCCGACAAACTCCCAGTGAGTTTTTAAAACAAATAATTGGTAGACCTGTTGTCGTCAAATTGAATTCCGGCGTCGATTACAGAGGTTTGCATTTAAATATTTTTACCACAAGAATTCAATTGACAATTGATATCCTCAGGAGTGTTGGCCTGTCTCGACGGATATATGAACATCGCTTTGGAACAGACAGAAGAGTATGTCAACGGACAGCTTAAGAATAAATATGGCGACGCATTCATCCGAGGAAATAATGGTATTTTTCAGACATTTTGCTTTAATTGCAATTAATTTTGATTTTATTTTACAGTTTTATACATTTCTACACAAAAGAGAAGAATTCAAGTCTGACTCAAATGATTCCGATTATAAAAATTTAAACAAACATTAGTTTTTACCACTAATTAAGTCTTATTTTAATTAAAATTCAATTTATTGATTCCTTTTTATTGATTTCCTTTTCTTCATTTTGTGGACAATATTTAAGTCTTACGATAACCACAACGTCTTTAATGATTTCGATTTTTTCAATGTCTTCTTCTTTGACATCAATCACTTGTCTGATGTCATTCTCAGTCCAATTTTTGAGTGAATCTCTGGTGGCTTTCATGCTATCACTGACTACATGCCGACCCTTTTTGTCGGTATAAGTGAATAGAATCAAGTGTTCAAACGACTGGTCATCGATTTGCGGCCACTTTTGTTCGAAAATACTTTTAGTTATATCGTATTCATGAGAAGCGGTCGCATGTGATGTGAAACCACTCCAACATTCGGCTGAAAAATGCGGAACAAACGGTGAGATCACAATCAGAAGTGCGGCCAAACATTTCTCGTATTCATTAGTTTTAATGACATTCGTTCGGAAATATTTTCTCATTGTTTTAAACAATTGGAAGACAGCTATCGTTGAGGTCTTCAGATTATAAGTGTATTCGACATGAAATACCATTTTATCGATACATAGATTCCTCGATCGCAACAATTCTTGTTTTGCAATTTCTAGTCTTTTTTCGTCTAATTCTTGGACTTTATGGCCAGTTATTTGAGTTTTTCCACTTTTTATTTCTCGAAATTCTTCGACAGTCAATAGAACTCTGTGTAAGAATAAGAGTGTCGGATGAAATTCTTTTTGTTCGGTGTCCCAAAACCTTTCCTTATCAGTTGTTCCGTCGGCTACAAGTGTCCAACGCGTTGCATCCGCACCATATTTTTCAACTAATTCTTGAGGATTGACTCCATTTCCTTTCGATTTTGACATTTTTTCGTATTCGATGACAACATTTTTATGATTTTCTGCTTCTTTTTCAGTTATGTATTTGCCATCAACTTTATATGTCTTTCCCTTTACTATTGACTGCATTAATAGTCTTTGAAACGGTTCTCTGAAGTGACAAAAACCTTTTCCGTACAGAAAATGTGTGATAAAACGGGCGTAAAGTAGGTGTAGGACCGCGTGTTCTTTGCCGCCCACATAAGTAAAGGTCGGTATAACTGATTCCGTGTCAAAGGCTTTATTATCTAAAGGTTCCGAAGCATATCTCAGAAAATACCAGGAACTATCAAAAAATGTATCACAAGTCTCGGTCTCTCTGATCGCTGAGTTTAATCCACATTTTGGACAATTGGTATATAACCTGTCAATTAAACCGATTTTCAGAATAAATTAAAAACTTTTGTAAAAAACAAACCATTCTTTTGGAGCAGAGTTTTTGATGGGATTCGATATTTCATTGGAATCATTAACCGGGGCTTCAAAACTGGTTAAATTAGGCAAAAGAACAGGCAATTGATCCTCGGGCACCGGTTGAATTCCACACGTGTTGCAATAAACTATGGGAATGGGTGTTCCCCAATATCTCTGTCTGGAGATAAGCCAATCCCGATATGTGGATGACGTAAAATATCCGCCGATATTCAGTTGTTTACTCTTTTTGAGTATTGTTTGTCTTAAATCAATGTTTTCGAAGCTCTCCCTCAACACCATTACTGTTGATTGAGTCGATTGAGGGATAGAATTGTTTTCAACAACCCTTATATCCATTGATTTCTTAGTGAAAGGATTAAAAACTGTTTGGGAAATGTCTTCATTTAATGCTAACCAATGTTTCGATGAAATACCAATAAATGCCTTTTCATCAAAAAATAGTTCGGGATATTTAGTGAAGACTTGAAATATTTCACCACTTTTTGATAAATTCAAATAAAAGAGATATCCGTTCGGTTTCTTCAACCAATTCCTTTGCATTGAAAATATGTTATTCCAATGACCGCTGTTTTCGATATCGAATCCGTTATATAAATCATTTGCTAAAGAATTTGTTCGAATAAACCACTGTTTGTGACACCGTTTTTCAACTTTGGCACCACTTCTCCAACTCAAGCCCTGACTATCGACCTGTTCGTCAGCCAAAACAGTTTTGTCGATCGGATCCCAATTAACAAAACTCATCCCTTTGTAGGCCAGACCTGAGTTATATAATTGAAGAAACAGCCATTGCGTCCATTTATAAAAAGATGGATCACTTGTACTCTCTCTCCAATTGAATTGAAATCCTATTTCATCGAATTGTCGGCGCATTTCTTTAATATTATTTTTGGTCCAAATTTGTGGTTCAATTGAATGCAATTTTGCGGCGTTTTCTGCGGGCAAACCAAAAGAGTCAAATCCCATCGGATGTATGGATGGAAAGCCTCTTAAATGACTCATACGAAACATTACATCAGAAGTGGTGTAAACTCGAACGTGTCCTTCATTTAAACCAAATTATTTCAATCATTTGATAATTGATATCAAGAATCAAACCTAAATGTAAGGAACCGCTCGGATAAGGAAACATCGCTAACACATATCGTGCGGTCTTTTCTGTTGAACTCTTCGCCAAAACATTCTTCCAGTGATTGTCAACAAATGGCTTCCATTCAGTTTCTATTTGTTTGAGAACTGAAGGCAAATACAAGTGATTTAATTGTTTAGAAATACTAATCGTTTGACTCTCTTTACTGAAGACAGACCCGAATCGACAAAATTTATACGAAATTAAAACAAAGTGTCTTTTGTTTCTCTTTAACATTAAATTCATTTTCGTTTTATAATTAATTATTTTATATTTATGTTACAAATAGAAAACAAATTATTGTACATGCACATTGCACATACATGCACCACCTAATGTGTATTCAGTTGAAGTATTGATGAAAATAAATATTTTGTAAACAAAAACACGTGGTTTGAGAGCACACGAGTTGTGTTTACTTCAGTTTTCATTATTGATTGTGTAAAACATTTGTTGTTTTGGTGAAAATAATCATCTGTTTAATCAGTTCTTCATTGAATCGTTAATTATAAATATATTTAATTTTATAGACATTTTCAAGAATTGTTATAAATGTCTTCATTAACGGTCATTAGTGAAGGCGAGAGAAGATATATTTGGGGCGGAATTGATCTGAACCTTAGATCAGACGGCAGATCCTGTGATGACTACCAAATGATTTCAGTCGAGAGAGACGTAACGCATAACTGCGACGGTTCAGCTCACGTTAGGTCAGGTCGTAATGACGTTTTGGTCGGAATTAAACTCGAAATCGAAGAAGTTTTGCAATTAGAAGATTGGGATCAAAGTGGAAGAATCGACTTCTCAGCAGATATGACCGCAAATGCTTCCCCAATGTTTGAGGGAAGACAGGGCGAAGACATCAGTTCTCTTTTGGTCACTGTTTTCTCTGAATCTATTCCTCAATGTCTTGACCTCAAATCATTGGTAGTCATTCCAAATAAATATTTTTGGGTCATTAATATTGATATTGTGGTTCTGGAGTGTGGATCACTTCCATCTCTGATTGATTGCGCGGCCATTGCTGTGAAAGCGGCGCTCTTTGATACCAAGTATTTTAAAAATATTTACAAATTGTTTTAAATGTGATTAAAATTCATTTTAAATTTTACTTTATTTATAATTTTATTAAAGAATACCAAAAGTGAGTTCAGTTTTGGCCGATTCTAATGATTTTGTTGTTTCTGACGATGAGTTTGAATCAACAAAACTGGATGTAAGTCGTGTCCCTATTTTCGTTACTTTGACCCGAATCAGCAAAAGATATGTTGTGGACGTAACGCCAGAGGAGGACGAGGCCAGTGTTGCCAGTATTGCTTTGGCCCTCAACTCTGAAGGTATCGTTTATGTCAAGAAAATAAAATCTGGAAGTTTACACCCGGAGCCCATCAAAGATGTATTCGATGTGAGTGATTACCACTATTTGAAAATTATCTTTTATTAAAATTAAAATTTAATCTTCAATTAAAAGAAGGCTCAAAAGATCGGCGATTCTCTTAACTCAGTCCTAATGGGAAAGTTGTCATCAAATTCCGAAAGTAAAGGAAAATTGAGTTTTTCTTTCTCTTAATATAAATAATTGTCAACCGATTTGTAAATAAAATCATTAAAATCGATAAATTTCTATCCATTCTTTTGAATAATGTTTTAATTAAATGAGTTTTTAATACAAAAAACAAAACAAAATGTGTCACAACTTTTAAATTTAAAACTATAAAGAATTGAAATTTAAAAATAATTTATAAGAAAAAAAAAACAAATAATTTTAAATTTTCTTTGAAATAGTATTCAGAAAGTATTGATTATCTTCTGAATGGAAATCCACTTTCAATCGGCAATCATTTGATTCACACGTCATCTGATATTTGTTTTGTTCAGAAGAATCACTTGTTTTCTCAATAACCCAAATATTGTCGAAAAATCTGTGGCCAATAGACTGTGCCGTTTGGTATTCTTTGGTTGAGTCGTATTGAATATCTATAGCCATTACGAGTAGAGATCCCTTTTTCAGCTTTTGTCTGCAATTATTTGCAGTACTAATGAGAAGTGTCGACAACTCAGCCATTAATTGTTTTTCATCTTTTTCATGACTTTTTAACCTTTTATTCAAAGGCTGTTTGTCTTCAGTTCTTTCGACCCTTTGATTAAATTGTTTGATATAATGATAAATATCGTCAATAATTATGGCGATCGGACACAAGTCAGTCGATTGAATACCTAATAAATGGTTAATCAAAGAGTCATAAGTCGACAAATAGTAAACTTTCAACAATTCAAGAACTGATCCGTTCTTTAAATTAATTTTTGGCATTTGATTGAAAGGTTTTGGCATTTCTGTGACTTTATCGGTTCCATTAATTATATAATGAATTTCTTCATATTCTTCCAGAAGAATAGATTCAATCATTTGAAATAAAAGACTTGATTTACAGGAAAAGTCTTTACTGATTAATAAAATGCTTTGATTTTGGTTTGAATCCAAACAACTATTTGTTTGACTTGTTTTTAGCGGAAAAACGGTTGAAAGCAATGAAAACATTTTAAATGTAAACAAAACAAAACAATAAACATTTGATTCAGAGATTTAATGATTTGTCAAAGAGTTTATTGAGAGTTGTTTTGGCGCTCTTTCGTCATATGTTTGTCAATCATATGATTTGATTTCACGCTTTGTTTTCCTTTTAAAAGCCTTTCCATAGAAGTGTCAAAATTTTTAGTACAAATCATTCATTCATTTTGTGGGCAAATCTAATGACAATTATTGTTAATCAAGTCTTCTTTAATTCAATTAAATTTTAATAATAATTGAATTTCTATTAAATTTAAAGACTGTTTGTTTAATAAGTTTAATATTAAATAAGTGAAAAAATCCAAATATGATTATTAAATATCAACAAACATTATAAACAAGATTTTAATTAAATGGATACTAATATTGAAATTATTTAGTAATTTATAAAATAAATATTTAAAAAACAGTATTAAAATTTAAATAATAATATAACATTTGTGGTAAAGAAGATCTATTTTTATCATTTAATTCCCAAAAGAGAGAAAAAATCAATTTTTGGCGAATTGACAGAAAAGTCATTCATTAGTCAATGATTACAATAGTTTTTATACATATTTTCAGATTTATTTGTCTTTCATTTTATTTGTGATTTTATTTGATTTGAATTTTATTGATTCAATAAATCTTAAGTAAAGATTAAAGTAATTAAATATTAATATTTGAGTGAATAAGTGTTTTGTCAACTAAAGTGAAATCATTGTTGAAATGAAAGATCAAAAAAGAAAGTGAAAAACAATCGACTAATTATCATAACTGCGGTGTCACTAACTGTTAGACAATTGTCATTAGTTTTGCCACAATATAGGAAATCCATTTCCTAAGCATAGTATCAAAAATAACAAACTCTGAATCTCAACAAATTTAATCTCATTTTTTGAATAATAATTTTTTATTCAATTTTTTGTATTAAAAACAGTTTTTTCCCTAAAGATTAGACTTATTTTTAATTAAAATAATATAAATAATGTTTTAAGTATTAATTTATTCTTTAAATTTTGATTTTGAAACTCAATTGTTATACTTAAGTATCAAATATTGTAATCAAATTTAATTTTAATTATTTTAAAACTAATCGATTAAATGCAAACAAATTTATTTGTTTTTATGATCTGATATTTAACTTCAAATAATCGTAATCTCAAAAGATGTCATTTTTAAGAGCATTAGAGAGGGGAACATCACCTATAGATTGGTGTGAAACCAATTATAGATACTCTCCATTAATCGCAGAATTCATTAATACGGTATGACTTCCATATCTTATCCTTATATTTATCTAACTATATCTGATCCGTAGGTAACGAATATATTATTTCTCTTATTTCCCGCTCTGTTGAGCCAACTGTTCAAACAATACGCCCGAACTGTCAATCGAGGGGTTTATCTGATTTGGTTTTTATTCGCAACGGTTGGCATTTGTTCCGCGTATTTTCATGCAACTCTCAGTCTTGTCGGACAACTATTGGATGAATTGGCCATTTTATGGCTGATGGCGGCCGCTTTCGGTATGTGGCTGCCCAGAAGGCATTACCCCTCTTGGCTTAAAGGCAATCGGTTTGTTTCTAATTTCAATAACAGTATTGTTTATTAATTTATCTATTATCTTGATCATTTGATAATTAGTAAACATTTCCAATACGTAATGCTTACTATGAGTGTATTCGGGACTTTCCTCGCGTGGGTCTACCCTTGGATTAATTGTTTTGCACTAATGATGTTAGGAGTGCCCGCATTTATTCTTTTACTTTTAGAACTGAAGTCGTGAGTTGAGTCCAAAACTATTCCTTTTCTATTCCTAATTGTTTTGTGGGACAGGTGTCGGAACGCTAGAGTAAAGCGCTTAGGTTTGCGGTGTTTTATTTGCTGGATATTTGCAATCTTCAGTTGGGTATTCGACCGAATGTTCTGCGAAGTGTGGTCTGCGGTCAACTTTCCATACCTTCACGGTTTATGGCATATCCTAATTGCCATCACTTCTTATACGGTATGCGTTTTGTTCGCATATTTCGATGCAATCAACGAACACGAAGAGAAACAACCAGTTCTCATGTTTTGGCCCCGAAATGACTTTCAATTAGGAGTTCCTTATGTAGTCTTAAAGAATGCTGTTTAATAAGTCTTCCCTCAAATTAATTGCTAGTCTCTAAATCATAGTTTTATTGTTAAATCATTGTTTGAAAATGTCTTCAAAAGAGAGACATTTAATAGATTTAAGCGATTGTTTAGTGAATAGACTTAATAATAGTTTATTATATGATCTGATTTCCATTAAGAGTATAATCGATATAATTAATGATTTATTGATAGCAGAGAGCCTTTAAGCCAACGATTAATAATTTTCATTACAACGATATTCAAAGTTTATGCACTTTTTGAACAAATGTTTGATTTATTGTTTTATTCCGTCAACTATTCGGACAAATGTTAAATAGATTATAATATAATTAATAGAATACTTAATATAAACTTAGTTTCCGTCCAAACAGAATGTTATGATTGCTTTAATTTTACGAAAAGATTGTCAAAAATAAAAGTGTATTCAGTTGTGGACTAATTTTTTTCCAATTATTATTAAATATTATTCCAAATGATTCGGAAACAATTTATTAGAACAATGTCGTCAAACGATATCGATGTCAATAAACTCAATGAATGAATTTCCGCTATTCTGAGTCTATTTCACGTCAAGCGTTAAAAATCGATTTCAAAGTAAATAATTAAATCGAAAAAAAACTTTAAATGAAAATCAATAGAAAATACATTAATTGTTTGAAAACAAACTCACGTTTATTGCAATGAATATCCATATTATGGAAGAGAAGAGCAGATACAACAATAAATTGCACGGATTAACTAAATATGATTTTAATTAATCTCTTTTCGAATTAATACACTTTTAGTTCATTAAAAAAAAATCAATAAAAATATAATTTTTTGCAAAAACTAAAAGTTTTTTTTAATAATATTGAGTAATCTTTTAAGGCTTTTAATCACTGATTCCTTTGTTGGACAGCCATTCGTTTGATTCCTTCTCATTAAACGATTCCATAAACGCTATTAAGCGTTTAATTTAAGCAAAACTACTGATTGTTATTCTGTTATAAATGATTTTGTAATTGAATGTAAAGAATATTAATAATGCAATGAAAGCGAGTAATTCAGAAACAATTCGCTCCAAAATTCAAACTCAAAGATAGAGAACAAAATGGGAACCAAAGAGGGATCTCATAATTGATGGGAAATTAAAATAGATTGCGTTGAGATTAAAACTAAATCTAATGGTATATAATGTATGCCATAAATATTGTTAAATAAGTAAATGATTATAAAATTGTTTTGTTTGCGTTTGATTTGCGTTGCATCACATTATAGAACACCTCTCCTGACCCGCCGGTGCGTCAATCTTTTAAAAGGAGTAGAAAATATGTTAAAATAGGTTTTGATGTACAGTCAATTCTGTTTGATGTGAACCGTATGATAGCATATACTCACAAATTACTGAAATAAACGCATTTCTAAATTAATGATAACTTTTGGGGACAAGACTTAAGCGAAAGCAATAATGAATTCAATGATAAAAATGATGTTCACATAAAACGAATTAACTGTTACTCACATTTATTTCAATTCATTCGCAAACCTGTTGTGATCTTAAAAAACCCTCTGAAGAGCGCTGAGCGGATGTACTGGTCAGACGTTTAGATGTCTTTCGAGTCGCCATTTCCTTAATAAAACAATTTATTTAATAATTTTTGAGAACAGTTCTGAAAATACCTCTCCATTATTGTTAAGAAGAATAGTCTGCATTGCATCGGATGTGAACCACGTCTGTCCTTTCATAACGATATCGTTGGGAGGACTGTGAGCTGCGTTGCTATCAGAACTCCAGACAGTTATGGTTTGATTCGGTTTAATGACAATCGATCGATGAAATTTGAAATGAGTGTCCAAATCACCCGCATTTCTGATGAGTTGCCATCCACTTAGGGATACTTCTTTGTCACCTTTATTGAATAACTTAACAAATTTTCCATCTTGGTCATGTTCAGAAATTTCAATATCAGACTTGGCATTAGAATTGACCACAATATCGACCACATTCTCCTCTTCCTGAAGGAAAACAGTTCTCTTTCTTTTAGACCCTCTCGGAGTGTAAGTTCGTGGAGACACTACTCGACTACCAGAGCTGACCAACGGTGAAGACTGAGGCGAAGATATGTTAAGTCTGGACTCTTCGCCTTCCAATAGCTTTCTATAAGCACTGATTTCCATATCCAAAGCTATTTTGATGTCCAATAAGTCGTGATATTCAGTTAACATACTTTTTATTTCTTCTCGAAGTTGTTTAATCTGATCGTCCTTTGCGTTCAAAGCATTTTCCTTCCACTCCCTCTCCTGTTCAATGAGACGCTCCAAGTCTTTAATGCGATTATTAAGCGATTGATTAATGGATTCGATTTGACTCAACTTAGAGATATTCGACTCTAATTTGCTCTTCAATTGTGTCAATTCATTGCTCATCGAATTGGAAGAACTGTTCTTTTTATCCAAAGCATTCTTCAACTCTTGAAGTTGTGACTCATATTTGCGTTCGATGTCATCCCTATTCATTCTGAGCTGTGCCTCATTCTCTTCTCTCAACTCTTTGAGTTCATCAGCCAATCGTTGTTCGTATTGTTCTCTGATCTGATCGTTGATCATTTCAGTGATCTCTGTCTCTTGAGTGATACGAGTCTCTTCCATTTCCTTTTGATGGACCTGTTCTTTGAACTGAATGTCTTCAGTCAAACTCTGGATTCTATTTTCGAGGTCAACGCGAAGAAGAGTTTCTTCCTGTAGTTGTTTGCGAACAGTGGCCAACTGTTTTTCAAGGCTATCGATATCCGATTTTGTTTCTTTGAGGTCATCTTCGGATCTCTTTCGGTCTCCAATCGCTTGATTTAAACGAGACTTCAATTCTTCGACATTTGACTCCAAATTATTGATTCTTTTCTCAGCCACTGATAACTCCTTATCTTTCTTATTGAGTCTAAAATAATATAAAGAAAGCATTCATTTGAAGAGATTATTGATTTATGACTTCACAAGAATGTGATAATTATTGATAACAGAGTTAATGATAAGACAGGTATTAGAGTTAAGGCTAAATAAAAGTGAAAATTAGGCTAAAATTCCGGCAAATGTTTGAATGTAATAATTGACAACAAAACTGAGCAAATATTTCACTGATTTAAGCAAATAATTCATAGATTCAGAGGAAATATATTTGAAGAGCTCTTAAATTCATAAAAAATGTTATGAAAACAATAAAAAAATAATGGCTTTTAAAACATTAAACAAATATTCATTAATTACATCATATTTTCGCATATTTTTAGAAATAAATAAAAATGAAAACAAATGTCAAATAAAAGAAAAAAGAAATGAAGAGAAGGGAAGTCATACTTAACGGTGAGGTCATCGCAATCGTTCTGCAATTTGTTTGATTCGATCTGAAGTCTTGCCTTATCCTTCGCTGTCTCGTCCAGAAGACGTCGGGCGTCGTGCAACTCCTTCTCGTAAAGAGTCTTAATAGAGACCACTTCACGAGTGGAGGTCTCGTGAGTGGACTGGACTTGAAGTGTGAGCCGATTGTTTTCAATTTCCAGATGTCTAACTTTCTCGATATAATTGGCCAAACGATCATTAAGTCCTTGTAATTCGGTTTTCTCTTGAAGTCGTGACAGCCGTGACGGTGACAGAGGACTAACAGGCCTTTCGCTTGAACTGACCTGTTCTCCAGTGGACGCCGTACTGGTTATGGTAGTGGTGGCCGCCTTCTTATGAGATTTTGACGCCATTTTACCAAAATATTTGTTTTTAATTTAATTGAGAAATAATAAAAAATGAGGGAAACTATGAATTAATTATTGAATAAATTATTTAATTGTTTAAAACACCGGTCGACGAGTTTTTTGAGTCGACGAGTTTTACTACAATGTAGTCTAAACCGCACCCAAAGTCAGCCCAAAGCCAACCCTTACAGCACTCGTCTAAACGCCTATTTGTATCCGGTTTTTGACGCATTGAAAGGCATTGAAAGGGCGCGCATTTCAAATCATTTTTGACAATAATTTTTAAAAAAATTAATCACAACTTTTAAAAAAGAAATTTGATTTCAAATAAAATTTAAACCAAATATCTTTTGGTTTGATTTAAGATATCATTTGAAGACTAATTGATTTATAATTGATTGAAATATTTAAACAAAACAAAAAATGGTTTTAAATAATAAAAAACTAAAGAATTTGGAGGATATGGCGAATGTGTTGAGAAATGAAGCCATTAAGTCCACAAATGCTGCCCAATCAGGTCATCCAACTTCTTGTGCATCGATGGCAGAATTAATCACAGTTTTATTCTTCCATACAATGAGATATTCACCAAAAGACCCAAAGAATCCATTACACGACAGATTTATTTTAAGCAAAGGTCACGGCGCCCCCATTCTTTACGCTGTATGGGCGAAGGCAGGACTTTTTCCCCCAAAAGAATTAATAATGGATATATATCTCAATAGATTGAAAGCATTTGGTTTCGAAGCAAACGTAGTGGACGGACATAATATTCAGATTCTGTGCGAAACATTTGACAGGTTTCGTAAAGTGAAGGATAAACCCAGAAATCGGCAAGGGGGGGGTCAGCCTAAAACCCCCCCTGTCTTCGAAAATTTTGGAAACCCCCCCCCCCTGTATTTT
>JAQGCE010000273.1:0-14042 GCA_034699185.1 Eupelops torulosus
AGGCGAGCACAGCATAAGAATAATGAGAGTGAATGGTTGAGAGCTGTCGCCCCTATTCCTGAATGTGAGTCTCTCCCAACACTTGGCATCGATTTTCTGTTTGTGTTGTTGTGCTCTCATCTGTTTCTCTCTATTCGTCTTCTCTTAACATTATTTGAGTTAACGTTTGGAGAATCGGTTCAAAAATTTTGCTGATATTTCGTAATAATAATAATAATAATATTGTCGTAATGTTTGTCTCATAAGTGCGCACAGACTCAGATTCACTCTTCGATTAAATTGATGGCAAAATCTGTGGTCACTTTTCAAATTATGTCAACTTTGGTTAAAATGATTGACACAATCGACTAATTGGAGGAGTGATTAATGCCATCAACAGAATCACTATAATTAGTGTTCAATTAAAGTCTTCCCTTTTATTTGTTAATAAAGCGTTAAATTAATGTTTGAACTCAACTCTAATTTTCGTTATAATTATGGTTAAAAAGAAGAAAAGCATTTCTCCAGAGGTATCAAATTAGAGTCCATTGACTTTATCTTAAAAATTGAGTTAATTTTTAAATAATTTTCAGTCGAAATCAATTTCAAACAATTTATTGAATTCACATGAATTGAATTTTGAAATATCCGAAGAAATGAGAGGAGACCAACAGCACACACATCCAGAGCCCACATCGGCTAACACTTCGACCGTCAAAACAATTCCTTCGTTTAAAAGTGAGGAATGGATTTCAAGTCATTATTCAAATAACTCAAAGAAAACAAAGGTTTGGAAAAATCTGAAACAAATTCTTTCGAGTGATAAGACTTCTTCTGTGAATGGATTTTCATACGTTTCGTTGGACTGTCAGCCCTCTCGAAAACCTGCAAAACGTTATTCAGATTTGAGTGGACTTCCGGCTAAATATAAAGATCCGACGACTCAACTATTATACCATAATTTGGACGAATTTGCTTTAATTAAGACTTTTTCTAATGACATAATCAATGGTTATTTAGAATTAAGAAAAGCCAACATTTGATACATTCATTGATATCTCAAAAAACTTTAATTCTTTGAAATATTTTGATTATATAATAAATATATTTTAAATCATTAAACAATCGATAATCGATTTTAAAATATTTTGATTAAAGGGAAGACATCAGAAAATGCAATTTTAATTTATTATTAAAAACAAAAATAAGCTTGATAGTGACCAAACAATAGATTTGCCCCGGGCATTGTTCATATTTTAATGAGAAATGGGACTTAAAGCTATCAAATTGGGAATTTCATTGCTCATAAGTGGTGGGTTCGACTCTTTCTGCCTCTGCTCTGGGATTATGTTAAGAGATAGAGAGGAGATCACTGATAACTATTGATTGCTTTTCCACTAATGGATTCAAGAGTTTGTCGATTCTATGACACCATCTCTTGGAATCGGACCAAACATCAATAAACCATTAAATTTAGATTACATTCAAATATATGAATATTAAACTCATTTATTATTTTTAATAAATGTTTAGATATTTATACGAAATAATTATTTATTAATTAAATGATGAAAACAAATGAGTTTTGGATATTTTAAGGCATCACAAAAAAATGACTTAAAATAAAACTAATTTTAAATACATTAATATCACAAAAAATTACAAAAAAGTGAATCCTTTGAAAGTTATGTTTCATTAGATTTGGCGATTTCTGTCTTATACTTATTGATGGCCTCTTTGGCCACTTTAAGCCTATCCTTTAGGTCTGCGATTTCGAGTCGCACTTTATTTTTGGCGCTCAAAACGGTATTCAAAGTCCTTTCCTTCTTATCTTCGAAGTCTGTTTCGTGTTTAAACTGTCCTAAAGTCAACTGTCGATTGGAAGACAAGAGTTGAGACATCATAACCGACGGGTCTTGAAATATGATTTCGTCGTAAAACTCAGAGACCAAATGTTTCTTAATGTTTACCACATTATTGTCAGTTTGGAACAGCTTTAAGATGTGATATATAGTGACGGGTCTTTCATTGGGATCAATGAAGTATATTTTGATGACAATCTCGAACTCACCCCAACCCGTTTCTGTTACCTCATACGGAGGTTTGGTCACCACTCGGTTCGGGTTCTGATAACTCTCATGCAATTTGAAGTGTACTTTCTTAACATATGAAGACATGTCCTCATTCTTGTATGGCTTCACGTAAACAGTCCATTGATGTGTGTGTCCGTCTTCTTCGCGTTTTTTGCCGAAATATTTGGCCACATTTCCGTAAACAATGGGTTTGATAACAGTAGTGCCCTTCACACGACCGCCAGAGTCGGGCCCATATTCACTGATCTTAGACTTCAATAAAATCATTTCAGTCATTGTCTTATAAGTTATTTAGTTGTTTACAAATCGTAATCAAAATAATTATCGGTATTTCTCACAATAAATAATCTTAAAAAAGACAAATAAAGGCGTTTTATTTATAGACTCAGACTTTCGTATAAAACGTTTCAAAACTAACTTTTAAATTACGTTCAAAATAATTGAAAATTTGCCCAAAAATAAGAGTATTTGACATACTTTTGAATTAAATATTTGTTTGACTTTTTTGCCAATTTGTGACAATACTTATGAATGTTTAGTCATTGGCTTAAACTTAAAGCTGACGTTATTTAATGAATAAAATATCGATGAATCAGACGATGCCTGCAATCAGAGTTGTCTTTCCTTAAGAGCGTGGAAACAAACAACAATTTAATTGATATTTTTTAAATGAAATAAACCCTATTTTCAATGTTTTAATCAATTTTATACAAAAAAGACATTAAAATGAGTTCAACAAACAATGATATTTCCAAAGATTCGGTCAAAGAAGTGATTGAAGCGACCGGTGATAATGATATTGGGTTTGTTTAACAATCAATTAAAAGCCATTTGATTCTAATCTCTATTTGAAACCAATTTTAGTCCAAATTCTTCGAAAAATGAGATAAAAAAGTCGAAAAATAAGAACCGAAAGCATAAGAAAAACAAAGAGACTAACGATTCTTTGATGGATAAGTCTAACCACTCGGAAGTACCTCAAATGTGTTGCTCAGATTCGTCCTGTTCTGCATCTGCAGCACATTCTTTACAATCTGACGGTGCAGTCGGTGGACAGACAGATTCGTCAACAGATCCCAACGAAATGAATGCCTGGACTTATAATAAACTTCAAGACATTAAAAAAGCGGTTGAAATGCTTAACCTCTATCAGGGAACAGGTCCAGCAAAGACACCCGAAGAGGCTCTTAAAAAAAGATATGACTTTTGGGAGACTCAACCGGTGCCCAAATTAGATGAAACCCCTGCTTCTAATGAGCCAATAGAGGGCCCTAAGAATAAGGAACAGATAAAAAAGGATAGCCTCAATCTTCCCATTGGTTTTGTTTGGGATACTCTTGACATAAACGATGATTCAATTGTAAGATTCAATTATTTTGCGAGTTTTGAGTGAATTTGTCTAATAGTTTGGTTTAATTAAAGCTAAAAGAGTTATATTTATTGCTCAATGAAAACTATGTCGAAGACGACGACAATATGTTTCGGTTCGACTATTCGCCTGAATTTCTTCATTGGGCGCTTAAACCTCCCAATTGGCAAAAGGATTGGCACTGCGGAGTACGTGTCCAGAAGAGCAACAAATTGGTGGGATTTATTAGTGCCATTCCCGCTCGAATTAAAGTCTACGACAGGTATTCCACTCATTATCTTATAAATGTCTTAATTATCTTATTTGTCAACAGAACTATAAAAATGGTTGAAATAAACTTTCTTTGTGTTCATAAGAAGTTGCGCTCCAAAAGAATGGCTCCGGTTTTGATTCGTGAGATCACACGAAGAGTTAATTTGAATGGTATATTCCAAGCTGTTTATACGGCGGGTGTGTTTCTGCCTAAGCCTGTGGGCACATGTCGTTATTGGCACCGATCTATTAACCCTAAAAAATTAATTGAAATTAAATTCTCTCATTTGAGTCGAAATATGACTCTTCAGAGAACTATTAAACTCTATAAACTTCCCGAAGATATAAAGACATTAGGCTTCCGAAAAATGCAATCAAAAGACATCAAAAAAGTCCAAAAGTTATTGACTTCTTATTTGAATCGATTTGATTTATCCCCTATTTTTGATTACGAAGAAATGGTTCATTGGTTTACTCCCAGAGAGAATGTGGTCGACAGCTTCGTTGTTGAGGTATAACTCTCTCTATTCCTTATATTTGTCTTCAATTTTGAACATTCTTTAGAAACCAATAAAGGATGGGAAGAAAGGCGATACTCAAATCGTAGGGTTCGCCAGTTTTTATACATTGCCGTCGACTGTTATGCATAACCCTAACTATAAAAGCATTAAAGCCGGTTATGCTTTCTATAGCTTTGGCTCAGATGAAGTCAGCCTTCAAGACCTGATGCAAGACGTGCTTATCGTCGCCAAAAATGTCTGAATTTTGTATTTAGTTTTTCAAATCATTAATGCAATCAATTTATCGAATTATAGGCCGGTTATGATGTATTCAATGCCTTAGACCTAATGGATAACAAAGAGTTTCTGGAAAAACTCAAGTTTGGAATCGGCGACGGAAACCTTCAATACTATCTTTTCAATTGGAAGTGTCCGCCACTAACACCAGAAAAGGTTTGTTATATCATTCCATAGGTTTCTATAGATTCTAAATTCATTTATTCGGTTCAATAGATTGGACTCGTTTTACAATAAATTCTGTTTAAATGGAATTAAATTTAAATGAAACTAATTTTGCAGAAAATGTATTATTTATTGATTAAAGAACGAAAGCACTTAACTATTGATGGCTTTTAATACAAAATCGAGTTTTGCATTGACTGTAATTCTGGTCACTATTTAGTTGATTACAAAATAGTTATTTTCATTTATTGTTGTATTGATTTTATTAACTCTTTATTTTAATCTTTTTTTTTTATTAAACAAAAATACATTTAAATATTTTTCCGTTTATTTTAATCCTTATTTTTTTCGATGAATCAGAAATGCATTCATTTTTTAAAACTAATTATATTTTATTAATTAATTATAGTTTGAATTTTAATAAATTGTTTTTATAAATGTTTTTCAATTTATGGCATTTTTAAGGAGATTTGTATTAAAATATAAATATATGAAACAAATATTAATAACAAATTAAATAACAAAAAAGTAATCAATGGTTCCCATTAGTTAAGGAGTTGGGCCAATTCAGTGAAAAGGAATCGGATGATACTTTTTTGAACATAACTGACGGATGATTAGAATTGTTGTCAATTGTCATCTCTTTGTCTTTTTTGCCGAGTTTGCAGTGAAGGGGTGTTCCCACTCTTACCTTCAATTCTTGTTTTTGAATTCTGTAAAAAAGAAAAAATATAATAAAAACATAAAGAATTTGATGGATGTCTTACAAGTAGTACTGATGGAGAAGAACTGCTACCAATTCTCCAATTCTATTGATATCTGAGTTCTGATTATCTCTTAAATTGATTAACGAAAAGACAAAATCGTTGCCATCTTTCAAGTGAATGACAATGAGTTGGTCCACACCGGGAGAGACACTGATTCCGGTCACGTTTTGAATAGGAATCGGTTTCTTTAGTGGCGATTGTTTTTTTACGTCAAACTTATAGATATAATGATTGGTTACAACGACCGCCCGATCGGCACTTTTGTTGAATTTATTAATTTTTCGAACATAACTCGAAAACAATATTTTGCGGCAACCATTTGGATCCGTCAAATTAAGCTTGGTGAAAGCAGATGAGAACTTGCCATATTCATCACTTTCACTCTTTTTGTCTAAATAACTTCCGTCCCATTTAGTGTTAAACCCCCAGTCCTTTCGTTTTCCTTTGAAAGCTTCGGCCGCAATAATTTTCAGTTGCATTTGAGGCCACTCTTCGCGCGGAAATTTCTTCAAAACCATATAAGCCCTCCATTTTTGATAAATAATTCTTATATTACTAATACCCGGGTTATCCCTGAGTGTTGCTGGAGGAGCTGGCCACGGAAGAGATTTGCCGTAATCTCTCATACTTTTGACATTACGATAAAGTCGTGTCAATTGATTTATGTATTTATAAACTCTGTATTTCCGATAGGAGTCTATTATTACTTTTGCGGCTTTCATTTTTCTATATCTGTTGCGAGCGATGGCACCCCTCCATAGCTTTTGCAGGAATATCACAATTTGAGGCAAAAGTCTTGTCCGTTCGGTCTCTAATGTGGCGATAGTTTGTGGCGACCGAACAAATATTTTTGTTTTACCGTATTTTACATCATTTGTGAAATTGTTTTCATCGATTAATTTTTTACAGCCTTCTCTATCATTACCTCCTCTAAAGTTAGGCCATGTGCTGGGGGACAACATCTTATATCTCCTTAAAAATCTTTCGTAAGTCATTCTGTAAGCAAAACCAGCTCTTCTGACTCTGACATTCTCAAGAAGACCCAGATATGCCACCTGATGACCCACTCTTTCCTCATCGAACATTACGGGAGACTTTTGTTCGTTGGGTTTAATACATCTGACATAAAACGGCTCCTTTGACATCAATTTTTTGACTAAAGCTATCATTGAAGTTTTAAACATAAAGCCGGCGGTGGCCGGCCTTTTGGTGACAGCCGTCACTTGTTGAGAACCTTCCGGAAACATCTCTGAAATATTTTAATTAATGACTCATTAATGAGACAAACATTTTATAAAATTATTTCAAACCTTTGATAACAGGATTAGAACTATTGAAAAGAAGGCGTTTGAAGTCTTGAAAGAGTGAGTCCTTATTCTTGTCGAGGAAACCAACAATAGAATAGCTGACATCTCCCGCATAATGTTTGATACGGAAGTCCTGGTGATGTACTAATGTTTTATCTGACGGATATAAACGGCGACTCATATAATGTTTATGACCGGAAAGTTTATTATCCATTGACTCCAAAAGCATTTGATCGGTAACTTTTCCAACATTAAGACAGGCCTCGTCTATGATAGCAAGTATTCCCTTATGATTTTCTTCAACCAAATTGCAAATAACAGCGTTATTGAAATATTCAATGTGTTGCCATTCAATTCCTTCTCTTTGATACTCTTCCTGTTCCTGTTTGAGGACCAGTTCTATAAATAATTGTTGGAGTTTTTCGTTACAATAATTGATACAAAATTGTTCAAAACTGTTGTTATCGAATATTTCGAAGCCATATATATCCAGAACTCCAATAACAGCCCCTTTCTTTCCGAAGCTAATACTTCTTCTGTTGGACTCTCGGTTCACATCTATTGTGACATTAATTTGTGTGACTATATGTGCAAACAGTCTTTCATAAATAGCTTTGGCGAAGGCATCCCTTCCGAATGAGGCCTCATTTTTCGTGTGCTGTTTAGACATGACTTCTCCTCCGGCAGCGATCACCCGATGACATAGAGTTTTCTTTAATTCTGTTTCATTTACAGATAAAAGTTGTCCGATAAAATTGATTTCTTTTGTTGAAGAATTAGATATTTGAATGACGTCTTCATTATTTGGATCGTAATTGAAGTCAATATTTCCCAAATGAAGAATCGATGCAATTATTTTCCAATAGGTCTCACTCTGGGATTCACTAAAGTTGAGGACTTTCATAGCACCTCCAACTCCCTTGTAGTCACTTTTGTCATTTATTGAATCAACCTATGATTAAGAGATGATTATCTGATCAGTTATGCTTGATTATTTTTCTAATTAACTCAAAACAATACCTTAGGACTGCCTCCTTGTTTGAGATAATGATAATAATTTGAATCCCTCTTAAGTCCTAATTTGCTGAGAGTTTGATCCGTAGAGCCATTCAATAATTGGTAAAAAGAGTGAAAATTTCGTTCACCCTTTTGTTGTCCGATAACTCGTGACTTAAATCGAAGGAAAAGTCATTTGTTATAAGAGTTTCGTTAAATATTAATCAAATTTAATACTTTTTCGAGCAAATAGTTGCTGACGTGACCGCCCAAAGGGTCGCCTTTGAAATCGAAATTAATGTCCATATATTTACCAAAACGACTGGAATTGTCGTTTCTATTGGTCTTTGCGTTTCCAAAGGCCTCCAAAATGCAATTCGATTGAAGCAAAACATTCTTAACTCTAAAATATGTATTGAAATCATTTTATTTAATTTAAAGTTGTTTTAAGTACTTTCAGAAACCATAAAAATTAGAAGAGAACAGTTCACTAACCGTTCAATTTCTTGTTGACCACTAATATTAGTGATGGCAGCGATGTATCGCATTATTATCTTCGACGCCTCGGTTTTTCCGGAACCGCTTTCGCCTTAAAGAATATAATTTATTTTATGAAATATAACTCAATTGACATATATTTGAGTATTACCTGAGATGACAATACAGGTGTCTTTAAATCTCTGTTTCATTGTTTTATAGGCCGCGTCTGCGATCGCGAATATATGGGGCGGTCTCTCAAAGATTTCGCGTCCCTTATAGTCATTGACATAATCAGAGCCATAAATATTGACAGTTCGGTAGGGATTGACTGAAATGCACACTTCGCCGATGTAAGTGTATATTCTGCCAGAGCCATGTCTAGATTTGAAAATGATCTTTGTCAATTATTTTCTATCTTGAATATTTTAAGTTTTTAAGAAAAGTAATATTTAGGAGCACCTCGTATTAGCCTACCCTAACATAACATCCCATTTTAATTCCCTAAACTCGAAAATTAGAAAATCTGAATTGCTACTGGTGGTTTTTAATGATAATCATAAAATACCATCGTTATAACCAAATAGAAATTCTTTGATGAAATTACCTTGTTATTGTAGAAAAGTTAAAAAACATGAAAACTTTCTAATGTTTTTTTTAAGTTTTACGAATTGAAAATTGATTGAATTATCAAATAGTGAATTATCATGATAATTTATTAAAATAATTAAAGGAGTTCTTCAATATTAGAGTTAATAACCCTTATTGTAATTATTTTTAAAAAATAATGTCATTCAAAATAAATCCTAATTAAAACATTTCTTTCATTTGTCATATTTTTTTCGTTATTCAATTGTAAAGAAAAATAAAAAATAGTAATAATATTGTGAGAAGTGTCAGAAGTGTGGGATATTCTTTGCAATTCAATTGTTGAGGGTTACAAAAGGCGTTCTTAATTCTGAATAATGTAATACTCTTATTACTGAACTGAAAGAAAACTGATTAAAATTCACAAAAAATATAATAGAAAAAATAATTGATCGGGAATTTCACTATTATTTTAATATTTAACTTTTCTTGTTGAATATTACTTGAAAGTGAATTTAAATTCACTTATTTTTATAGTTTTGGGAATTTTAATAAATAATATTCTAATTACTAAACACAAAGTCTTAGAAAATTTGATAATCAAGAATAGATTTGATAAGAATCGCCAATTAGTTACTGGTGTCATATATTGTCAATAATAGATGTATTAACTGTAAAATACATTATTTTTAATGCCTAATAATTATTATAACTGCAAAACTAATTATTGAAATAAACACTTTTAAGTTAAGTGAAGTCACTTTTGCCTCAGTTTTAAAAGAAAGAACCCAAAGTGTATGCTCCTTTTTCAAAAACAGAGTTATCGCTATAAAAATAGCGAAAAAATCAATAAAACTTTCGATTATTAACGCTTCAAATGTTTCACTAATAGCTTTATATCAGTTAATAAACTAATAGTAAATTTAGTTAATATTATCTCTATTTCTGTTAACAAAATTTTAGAACAAAAACTTTTTAGAATCTCTTTATTTTTTAAATATTAAGGGAACCCATATTTTAAACCCGATTTAAAATGTGAGGCAGTAGTCAATTATCAATAAAATTTAATAAACATATTTCAAACTTGTTTTTAATTCTCATCAAACAATCAGATATCATATGTGGGCTCAAATACATTAAAAATATGTGAATAAAACATACTTTTAATGGGAGCAAAATCAATTTGCAAAAGTTTGTAGGACACTTTTAATCAAGGAAGCTGATAAAAATTTCTCTATTAATATATTTATCTTAATTGAATCATCCATGTTTATAATTTAATGATGAAATTCATAAAAAATCTATAAATTATAAAATAATGAAAAAATAGAAATAAAAATCATTTGTTTTACAACTAATGGTTAAGTTTTGTTTTAAGAGAATGTAAAACAAATTGCTTTAAATGAAGATAACCTTCAAATCTATGAATCATTTAATGGAAACTTTCGTTAAATAAATTGATCTCAAGATTTATGGAAACTATGTTTTTAAGGAATTTTTATGTTTGACTCATATGTTTGCGAATTAATCATAAATAATATCATAAATCAAAAATAGTTTTCATAAATTGTTGAAATCCTTTTTCAGTGAATAAACAAATGAAAAGTTTTTCCATCATTTTTAAACAATATGTGAAATCCTATAAAAAGAGTCGCATAGGGTTTGATTGATTGTCGATTAGATTTTTTATGTCGTTATTCTCATAATAAGACTATTCTTCATTTTATTTTCACATTAAATTGACATTGTTAAGTATAACATTCATAATACCCATACATTTATATGACGTCTTACGACATAAAGATTAAATAAACAGAATTGAAACTAATTAAACTTGAAAAATTTAATTTGGTTGAAACTAGATTAATAGAATGCCAGTGGTCTAGCTAAAATACCTTCTGAGTTTTGAAAGATACACAAATTAATTAAATTATTTTAATTTAATTTATTACTCGTTTAAACTTTTACTTTATATAATAGATTGTAAACAAGTAAATTTTGTAAATTTGATGTGAACGATAAACAATTGACATTAATTTGTACGGGATAAGGATAATGGAATAAGGTCACTTATCATTTCAAACAAAAAATATTAATTGGTATTCACCAAATTTATATCCCCTTCTTTTGAACAGCACTGTAAGTGTTAGCTCTAAATACTAGAAGGGATGAAATAACTTGGAAATTCTCAGCGATAATAATATATTGTATTTGAAATTTGTCTCATTTGTCACTTGCTTTCAATGGGTCATCCCTAAGACTGTTTGTTTCCTCAATTTTTCTATTTCTCATTTTGTTTTAAATTTATTATATTATTATTATTTGATTAATAAAATAAAAATACCTAAATCGGAGCGAATCTAACCAATCATTTTTGAAGTTTACATTTGTTTAATCGGTCCTTAAATTATGCCAAAGAAAATATCTCAAACAAACCAGGAGAATCTTAATGAATTAGATGAACTAATATTAAGAATATGATTTTCATTTTAAGAATCTATGTTTGAAGGTTAAAAAGGTAATCACCCTCTGCTCAGCTCTGAATTTGTGATTAATCATAAAATATTTTTAGATATAAGACATTAAAAATAAATTATTCGAAAGATATTAGAAAAATAAATTAAATTATGTTATTATAATCAGAATATTTTGAGAATAGTGTCCTACTCATTTATAAAATAAGTATAAATAACATAAATAAATAAATGAATTGTCATTGAAATGTCACAGGTTATATGCCCTCATTCTCATTGAAAGAATTTTCAGTTATCTGAGAGATTGAAAATATAAGTAAAGTCAATTTAAGCCATACTTTCGATAAGTGGTTGCCATAACTCATAACTAATTATTAAATCTAATCTCATATAAGAATTCCGTTTTTGCAATACTTTTCAAATAAAATAACATTTAATCACAAAAATTATACATTTATTACAATAAAATTTTTTTAGAAGTTATGACAAAATAAAAACAGGAAATCGTTTGTCAGAAGAGAATTGTTTTCTAAAAAATTCCAATAGAATTGACAAATAAAAAGCAAAACTGATGTCTATCAATGAATAGTTTGAAAGGTGAAGTTAAAACTAAATTTTGATTGACATTTATTATGAATATAAATTATAATATAAATAGAAAGCCCACAAACATTGAAATTCTTACAAAAATTATTCTGAGCTCTGAGTCATTGAGACGACAGACTCACAAATGATACAATTCTTGCGTTTATTGCACATTAAATCATTGCTTTTATTAGAAACCAACGATTAGTGAACGCCTACACTATTCCCCATAAAAGCATTTATCCGATAAATTTTTAATTTTATCTTGTTAAATTATCCAATTATATGAAATGACTAATTTTTAATCTATAAATTGCTAAAAAAAGGTTAATATTCTGTTTAAATGATAACTAAAAGACTAAAACTTTTAGTAAAAACTAATTTCAATTGAGTTTATAATTATTTTA
Organism: Eupelops torulosus; assembly: GCA_034699185.1. Classification (NCBI taxonomy): domain Eukaryota; kingdom Metazoa; phylum Arthropoda; class Arachnida; order Sarcoptiformes; family Phenopelopidae; genus Eupelops; species Eupelops torulosus. The sequence goes on from JAQGCE010000273.1 coordinate 12,257, forward strand.
AACTAAAAATCCATTTATTTTAGCGATTAATGAAAGTAATTAAAAACATTAAAATACGAGTGTATTGTGAAGTTATAAACAATAGTTTAAATAAAAAACAAATTCAAACCTTATTCTCAGATTCTCAACAAAGGAATGCATTGAGAGGTCATCCAGAAGGACGGCATCCCCGACACCGACTTCTGAGAGTCTGTGAGCCATTTGGAAAAGAATTGAAGAGAAGAGTTAAAAATAATATATATTTTAAACTTTGATTACTCCAATTGGCAAATATTTTCACTAAAAATCATTAATTTTTTATTTTTTATTCGATTGATATAATGATAATAAATAAAACACTTGAGAATATCGACACTTCTCTATGGCATCAAAGTATTGAAAACATTTTTTCAAACTTCAGATACAAATGAATATCTCCTCCGTTAAGGCAACGGATATTTAGAAAAATTAAGTGGAAGACAGATGTTGTCGGCGTTAGTTGTTATAGCACTCAGTCATATAATAACTGGGGTATAGTGGTATGCCTTCAACTTTCAAACTCAAACCATAACTCCTGCGATAAGTAAAAAAAACTACATTGCATTCAAAAACATGTAAGAGCGCACAGAATGGGAGTTAACTAAAATTTCATTTCAAAACTAATAACTTAAGCACTCGTTTGACTTCTATTCAACAGAACTCGTTTTGAATAAAAAATTCAAATTTTCAACAAATTTTATTCTTTGAATTCAAGATTTAAACTAAACTTTTTGTCAAATTTGATGACTTAATGCATAACATCTGATAAGAATATAAAATAAACTGAAGTCCACTTTGTTTTAGGAATATATATAACTTATTATTCGAACAAAACTTAATATTTTGTTTGTTTGGAAAATTCTTCAATTTTAACGTAAATGTTATGAAATCACATTAATGTCTCATTTTTACCATTAAGTGGTTATCAACTCATAAATTATTTTTGTTGTCTCTCTTACTCTAAAGTTTAGAATAAAAGACTTCATTTTATTAATAGTTTTTCTCAATGAACTTTATAAACTTATAAATAAAATGAACTTTCCTCATATAAATTTTCATTACAATATGGTTCATAATTAAATTAGTAATAACTTATTACTAATAAGAATTATCAAGATAAAATAATCAATTATTGATGACCATTGACTTAAAATTACCAATATGAAAATATATCAATAAATGATTAGGAATCCAATTGATTTAGATTTGGTTTTTTGACATTTTAATAGTTTTGTAATCAAAAACAGATAAAAATTTGGTTCATTAAAGCACTGATTGTCAGCTAATTTAATTGCTTAGAGGGGACACCAAATGACCTGGTTTACCTTTTTCTTTATTTTAAATATAGGTTTTAAAGTAAGTCACTTATAGTTTCTATTAATCAAAAGTTTTAAAATCCATAAAATTGAAAATATTTTCAATAATTGAATCAATTATCAAAAGATTTTGTTTCGAATTTAGTTTATGTTTTAGTCAGTGTTACCCTATTCAAATTCCCCCCCCCCCCCCCCGGAGCCGAAAAATCCTGAGAAACCCCCTGGAACGAGAAGAAAACTGACGGCAGCGTTTCCCCAGGACGCTTTTTTGACTAGTTTTATAGAATTACTCAAAATTTTAATGCAAAGAGTAATAAATTATGAATTACACTAACTGTAACTTTTATCTATTTATTAATTATCATTTGAATAAGGTATATTTTTGGTCAAAAATATGTGAATAAATTCATTTTAATGAAAGTTATTGACAATTTAAAGGAGTTTACTTCAAA
>JAQGCE010000274.1:0-14040 GCA_034699185.1 Eupelops torulosus
TTTTTGTTGTCAACTAATCGATTGTGTCAACTAATTTTCGAAACCGGATCAGTTGATTGCATTGATTACTAACTGTATAAACAAACGATGGAAATGCTTGAGATATGAGATACAGATATGCTTTCAATACTTTAATACAAATTACTATTAATTGTTTTCGCAAAACTTATTCCGGTTTTTTGTTTCTCTCAATGTATGAGAAATGCATTCAAATGAGAAAATTATGTAAAAAATTTTAATAATTAATTGGTATTTAGACTGAGATATATTCAAAATCTATAATACAGTATATGTTATTCTAGAATTTCGATATTAACATGTTAATTTTGGAAATATCTGTCAATTCAATTGAAAAATACAAATGTTTTCCGTTTTTAAACAAATATATTTTGAGACAAACTTCAGACTATTTTCGTGAATTAATTGGAGACTAAAAGAAAATATTTTTATTCTTTGAAAAAAAAACATTTCTTTGTTTTAATTAATGAAATGGGAGGTTAAGTATAGGCAATGGAAGTCTCGACTCATTCCTGAAATATAAAATTTGTGGACAGCCTTAATTTGGATGATTATCTGTCGTTTGGCTCCACACAAAAAAATAGCCAAACTTGTATTTTGTGAAAATAGTATTAAACAACTTTCCCATTCTTTAAAAGATTAAACTTTTGATAGATTTTAATATTTTATTAATCGTTTTCGACAAAAGTTGTTTCCAAACAGTTATTGTTAATGAGTTTCATTCAAATTAAGTTACCATTTGTTTGGTCTGACAATAATATTGAGAGACACTTGACATTGAATTCTAAGTAATGATAATTATTAATAAATTGTATGAAAACTTTCTCATGAAATTAAATATGAGAAAAGTGTGCCTTCGCTTAAATATAAACATTGGTTACGTTAAAACCCAACGCCTTATCTTAGGTTACGTGATATGTGAAGAGTACTCAAACGTTGAGCAGTCATTCATTGAATTGAATGCAATGATTGTGTAAAACAGAGTAAAAACAGTTGTCATGCGATACGAGTCGTACCTCTAATAAAATCTCTAATAGTAAACAACTAAATGGTGGCATCTCTTCGATGATAATCACTTCAACTGTTCTGTCAGTTCTGTAAAAATGTTATAATCGATATATAAATTGTGCCACAAATGTCTTAACCGCTTAAAATAGAGTCTCTCATAACACATGTGTCCGTAAATGTCAACAACTGTTTTAATCGACGCTTTTAACCACAATTCTGATCCCAATTGAAAGTATCGATGAAAAGACAAATTTAACCATTCATTCGATTTGAATGAAAGACAAATCGAGTAATGATTTGTGCCAATTGTTTAGACGATATCTGCGAAGACCAGCAGTTCGTCGAAGCCATCAATAAATTGTGGCATTTGTCGTGCTTTCGGTAATTAAATTGTTTTCAAATTATTTTCTTCGTTAATATTCATATATTTATAAATTGAGATTTGGATTATCTTTTATTTACTTTTGATAACGAAATCAAATACTTTGTTAAACAAAAAATTGGTTTAATTTTGATTTTGTTTATCACTTAATTGGGTTTCGACGCAATTATTTTGATTTTAATTAAAGCGTTGACTAATTTATTAAATTTTGTGTTAAATTAGTTCAGAAATCTATAAAATAGTTATAATCGGGATTAAGGCCAGTACTGATAAGCTCAGAATAGCACCGGTAGAGCCTTTGACTCTTAAGACAATTATTCAATTGATTTGATTTTTAAATAGAAAACAAAATCATTGAAAAAATATTTAATGTTTTCAGTGATTTCCAGATGTTTTTCCTTATAATTAAACTAAAATTAAATTCAAAACGATTTTAATGCAAACAAATCTTAGGGACGAAGGGATGAAATGCTCGACAAATAATTACTTAATTGTGTTTTCCTTGAATTTAAATTTAATGAATTGAGTGATAATTAGTTTGCTCTCAAATTTTGGCAAATTATGTGTGAAATCTATTATTCCTATTATTCATAGAATAAATAACTCTATAATAAAATACTAACACAAAAACCTTTTAAAGCAAATATTGATTCAGACATTTATCTGATTTCCCAGTAATTTATTGATTCATTTCAGTAAATATATTAATCAAAAAATATCTCAAATCGTTTCGATAATTATTTTGAATTTATGTCTCTTAAATTGAAATAAGTTTGGTTAGTTTTAAATGGCAATAAATTTACATTTTTAACACAGATTTCCATTAATTTCCATTTAATTTGAAGTATTTTTTTGGTTATTTCTAAGTTTACATGAAATTGCTTTCTTGTTATCACTTTTTTCGTGGTCTTAAATCAATTAAAATAATCGATGAAAGTTTGATGAGTGAAATATTGTCATTAATTTAGAAGAGAGAGGTATAAAAAAAGGTAATTTATTCTTAGCAACTGATAAAAGTAATCGATTAGATTTGTTTTGGTAGCCTCTCATCCAAAGCATTTGCCTCTTATTATATTGAAACAAATCGAGACTTTTCTGGTCTCAAAACTTCTACTCTCTATTGAAATCCAAAATTGTTTGCGAAAAGCATTTAATCTTTTTATTAGTAATTCCTTTAATGCAGACATCAGTTTCAAAGTCATGTATTTCTTTGACTGAATTTTAAATGTTTTTCTTTTAACGCAATTCTTACGGTTTATAATAGTCTGTAAATGTCTGTGAATTTTGAATTAAATTACATTAACATTGAGTGCCTTTCCTCAAAATTATTCGCATTTGATTATTGTTTTCGTTGGCACTTATTTTTTCTGTGACTTTGAATACTATTTTCACTCAATTGAGTTCACATTCGATAACTTCAGATAAAAGTTATGATAAGTTAACAATAGATTAATACTATTATTGGATTACATCCATTGATTGCTTAAATTAACCACAAATTACTGATAAATGGCATCGATTACAATAACAAGTACAATAATGAAAAGGGGCTGTCATGTGAGCACTGGGAGAGACTGATGGCCCATCAGTGATGGGCTAATGTGCTATCAGTTTCCTAATCAATACTTAATCGAAATTATTCTCAATTATGCGAACAATAAGTTGAAAGAAATATATAAATAATTGCTTTGATCTTCAATTTAATAGATTACAACTCTTTGATTGTTTACTGAATCACTTAATAACAGAATAAAATTACTTTCAATTGAATTAATTGTTATCTTTTCTTTGGATCAGTTGCTCTGTTTGTGAAGAGTCTTTAAATAACTGGTATTTCGAGAAAGAGGGCGCACTTTATTGCAAACGTGACTATTGGATCAAATTTGGAGAATCGTGTCAGTCCTGTTGCGATGTGATTACCGGTCCAGTTATGGTCGCCGGTGACCATAAGTTTCATCCGGAGTGCTTCCGGTGCTCTAATTGTGTAGCCTTTATCGGCGACGGAGAGTCTTATGCTCTGATTGAAAGAAGTAAACTCTTTTGCGGTAATTGTTATCAAAAACAGATGCAATTAATTAATCGGACGCCGTTCTCGAAGAAACCTCATTCAATACAACTAATTGAAATCCCAGCCCTTCCCGAAGGCCGGATGCGTTCCATTAAATTGACTTTTGATCGGCCAAAAAGTGGAAATGAATTAATTAAAGGGAGGGATAAGTCAGGCGTTCATATCTCAGAATTGGGTTTAAATACAGATTTGATTGCATTACACATCGGCGACAAAATATTGGAAGTGAACGGAACACCGATTGCCGACCAATCCTTACCTGACATCGAAGAGCTAATTGGTTCGGCTAATAAAGCTTTGCACTTGACAATAGAGCACGATCCTAATTCCAATCAATATCCGCGCCAAAAGTCATTCCCTTTTGCTGTTGAAAACAATAAACTTGAATCAAATGAAAAGGAAAGGGAGAGATCTAACTCTTCTTCAGCAGCGGTCTCTCCTAAGAAAAATGGTGACTCAACGCCAGAAATTGTGGCCCTCAATGGCACGGGTGGCCGACTTTCCCGCACAAATATTAAACGCAGCACTAATCGAGAGCGGAGTTCTTCATTACCGCGTCTACTGTCCTCTCAACTGTCAACGCCTTCATCTGACGACTCGCCAGACTGTCATTCGAATGGACATAATTCAGAGTTTGTCTCTAATGTGACGCCATTATCGCGAACGAAGTCATTCCGAGTGGAAACGAAAAATTACCGAATATTCCGGGCCTCAGATCTAGTCAAAGGAAATCTATTGGGGAAAGGCTTCTTCGGTGAAGTCTATTTAGTGACTCACAGGCAGACCAATGAAAAGATGGTTCTCAAGGAGTTGTATAGAGTGGAAGAAGAGGCCGAATCCAATTTCCTCAAAGAAGTAGCGGTTCTCAGATCTCTAAATCACACAAATGTTTTGCATTTCATTGGAGTTCTCTATAGAGACAAAAAACTTCATTTGTTGACTGAGTTTATCAGCGGTGGAACCCTTAAAGAGCTGATCCAAGACATGAATCGGCCACTGAGTTGGCAGCAGAGGATCAACTTTGCCAAAGACATTGCCTCCGGAATGGCTTATTTACATTCAATGAATATCATTCATCGCGATCTCAATTCGCAGAACTGTTTGGTCAAAGAGGACGGCACTGTTGTTGTGGCCGACTTCGGACTCGCAAAAGTGATCACTTCCAGCAAAAAGTATTCCAATGGGAAGAGGAGAGACCGCAGAAAGAGATATACAGTTGTGGGAAATCCCTATTGGATGGCACCCGAAATGATGAAAGGAAAGAAATACGACGAAAAGGTCGACGTTTTCTCATTTGGTATCGTTTTATGTGAAGTAAGGCATCCCTTCTCACAATCTATTAATTAAATTATTAACTAATTTATTCATTTATTGCTAGATTATTGGTAGAGTTCAGGCAGACCCCGATTACTTGCCTCGTAATTCCGACTTTGGTCTGAATAAAGTGGTATTTAAAGAGAAATTTTGTGATTCCTGTCCCGAATCGTTCTGTAAAATAGCATTCCTCTGCACTGAAGTCGATCCCGAAGACAGGTATTTATTGCATAAACTGTTTTTTCATATGAATGTCTAAATATTGTGATAATAGGCCGCCATTTGAAATACTTGAGCGCTGGTTAACGAATATGTCACTACATTTTGCGATATCTCCGTTACTAACCATTCCAAAGGAACTGATGAACGAAATCGTCTCATTCACTGATCACTCTTTTAGCTCTTCCTCCTCTCCTGAAACAACACCAGAGTCACGAAGAGCACATCCCAACAGTCAGTTGCGGACAATTAGTGAACACATTTCCGACGTCTAATCACTTGAATCCAAATTTAATTATTAATTATTATAATTAAAAATAATTTTTAAAGTAAAACATTATTTTATTTTTTTATACATAACTTTAATTATAATAATGTTTTAGATTTTGATTAAAATAATAATAAAATTAAAATACTATCCAATAATGTCTGCAAAGTATTAGAATTATATTAAACTTTGATTTCCATAAAATAAATAAACTTTTAATCATTAAACTACTCATTAAAGACATTCAGAATATTCTCTATTCGTACAATAAATAGCACTCAAGTGGAGTGACTCAACCCTTTATATCCGACTCCTTTTGAATTGAGTACAGAGTCAATGACCTTAACTTTTTTTGATAAAATAAAGATTAAATAATAGGCGAGAATTGAGTCAAACAAATATAATTCAAAAAATATATTTGTAATAAAACTTATCACTGATTGCGAAAAATATAGACAAAAGTTTAAGTAAACACAGACTAAGAACCAAAACTAGTTCTGTAATATCGAAACTTAAACTAAAAACCAGTTGAGTTTTATCTAAACTTTGTAGTGTTCAACACTCGACTCCACTTTATTTGTTGAGTTGTCTTAAGGCCCAGTCTTTCGAGCAAAACATAATTGAATTTTGAGAAATCAGTGAAAATTCATTTAATATGTTTTTTGGCAAAGATTTGTTTTAAATAAATGTATTGATTAGTGAAAAGTTACCCACGTCTACCCAAAATACCCTCTAATACAAATGATTTGTCTAATCTACGTAAGTTTAATTTAGAAGTCAACCAAATGTGTCGCTCAATGTTTTAAATACTGAATTCACATTAATTAGTGAAACGTTTCCTCTGACCAACAAAATCATATCCGCAATAAATATTAATGAATAATATTTCATAGATTGAAAAAAAGTCAGATTTTCCTCAAAAGTTTGTTCTAATATATGATTATTGAATATATTTTTATATATTATACAAGAGTTTTGAATATACGTCGAGTAAAGTATTTAAAATAAGTTTAAATACATTTTAAGTGAGTATTCATTCATTGTATGTTTTAATTTGTGTTTAATTAAAAACATTTCACACAATTGTAGTATTGATTTCTTTTCAAATGATCATTGGTTTAAAAAAGGACGGCCTACTCTTTTTTCAATATTAGCAGTCCATCCGTCAAGGATTTGGTGCGGTTTTTGCTTTACATCAAAAATTCAATAACATTTGGTTTGAAAATCTGCTAAATTTTCAAACAAGGCTCTACTTTAAAGGTTTTCCTCTACTATTTGTGTCTGAATTCTGTGACCGAAAAATTGTAACACATTTTCTATTCTCTATTTCTTGCAGTCATTGCAGTCATTGGAGCGAAACTTCATTAAAGAGTCATTAATTTTGAGATAATCGAAGAAAAACTCGTTTTTAGTGACAAAATCGCAAATGTCTGAAACGGCATCTTCCGAAAAACAAGTGGTTTTGGTTACCGGTGCCAGTGGTTGCCTCGGTCAGCATATAGTCAAACTTTTACAGGAAAAGGATGACGGCGTCAAAGAGATCAGATGTCTTGACCTCAAACCATATCAAAACAATTTACGTGAGATTTATTCTAAAACTTCTCAAATCTATGTCTTATTTCAAATGGTTTTACAGAACATAAGACTCAAAAACCGATGCAAATAATTACTGCAGACATACGTAATGAGAGGGCAGTTATCAAAGCATTGGATGGCGTCGATTGTGTTATACATTGCGCCGCAATTGTTGACACCGATCTCTGCCCAGATGTTAAGGCTATGCAGAACGTAAATGTTGAGGGTATTTATAATTCATTACAAATTATAAATTCAATATTTTTCTCTTTGAAATTTTGAGAGAGAGAGGGGAGGGGAGGGATAGACAGAATTATCTATTAGAAAAACACAAAAACAAATGATAGTTCAAAAAATATCTCTCTCGCAAACTAAAGAATATTCTATTACTCAATTTTTTTTATCATGGTATTTTGTTAATTGATTGAATTCTGGTTCAAATTTAGTATAAAATGAGAAAAATGAGTACAAAAGAGAGAGAGAGAGAGAGAGAGAGAGAGAGAGAGAGAGAGAGAGAGAGAGAGAGAGAGACCTAACTATTGGTTTTAAGATAATAACCAATAATTATCTATATTTTGACAAAAATTGAGATAATTTATTGTTTATTAAACGTTTAAATAATGAAAAGAGAGTCTAATCTTTAGAATATCTTAAGATCGCAACCATTTATATATTTGAGGAAATATTGTTATTTATTATTAAATAAATTTATCGATTTGTGGACAGACTTCCTCTTAATAGAGAATAATTCAAAACCAATTTTGAACCAAAAATATTAATAATAATAAAGTGTTTGTTATTACAAAATAGGAACACAAATATTGATCGACGCGTCGGTCGAATGCAATGTGAAGTACTTCCTATATGTGAGCGGCGCTGATGTCTGTGTCGGAGACGATCCTATCTATTTCGGAGCAGAGAATACGACACCAATTCCTCGAAAACATATCCTTCCCTATTCTAAAACTAAATACGACGCTGAAGTCATTGTCAAAGAAGCCAATGGACGTTCCCTTCACAACGGTATGGCCAACAAATGTTCACAAAGTTTTATTGAATTGAATTATAACTAATTTAAACAAAATTGAAAAATAGGTGAATCAAAACTGCAAACCGTTGTATTGCGTCCGTCCCTATTGTATGGCGAAGAGGATCAACATTTTGTGACACAAATCCTGAAGATCGCTAAACAACAGTCGGGAGTTTTAAGACAAATTGATAACGTATTTGTCCGAATTCAGCCCACATATGCCGGTAATGCCGGTTGGGCCTGCATTAGAGCCAAGGATAAAGTTCTAAAGGATCCATCCATAGCAGGAGAGGCATTCTTTATTACCGATGACACACAAATTCTGGATCCTTTTGAGTTTCTAATCCCATATTTAGAGTGCCGGGGGTTTAAACTGTCAAAGAGGGCGTACCCCTATTGGCTGTTTATGATTATCTTATATTTAATTGTTTTATTGATTCGTTTGGTATCGTCTGTATATCAATTCAATTTGCAAAAGGGTTTGACTCCGGCTAATGTCAGATACCTGTGCAATACCTATTTCTTCAATAGGAACAAGGCAATTCTAAGATTAGATTACGAGCCCCTCTATAATCACGAAGAATCTCAACAAAAGTCTATACAATATTACAAGAAATTGTATTTATAGGCATTTTATTAAATAATTAAAAATAGATTTTATGCTTTTGAATGGTTTGCAAACTTTTAGTCGAAAAACTGTTAAAATCAGTTATTTTTTATATCTTAGGGTTTATATAATTGCTTTGATATAAAAGAGACATTGAATTGAATTCAATACTTTCCAAAACGCCCACAAATAATGAAAATGAGATACTTTTAAACAGGAATTTAGAGCTATTTTGAGAAACTTATTGAATATTCTTTTGTCAACCAATCTATTCATCAGTCAATATGAAAGCCATTACTTTTGGGGGAAAAATGTTTGAATTTTTTAAAATGATTTTAAGTGTATTTTTTTAATATCAAGATTTTTCATTTTATTTCACTTTTTATATTCAAAGTTATTATTATTGTATTATTAATCAAATACTAAAACAAATATTAATCAATACGTCGGTCGTGTATTCCTATCACAGACAACGAAAACTCAAAATACATGAAATTTTTGCTGTTTTGGTATTTATCTTAAAATGACATTTGAGTCAAAACTAAACATCAAATTAATTATTGTTTTTTCGAAATAATAATTAATATAATAATCGTTTTGTTTTTGTTTATAGAGAGAGAAGTTTTTAAGACTCATATTCTGTACTTTTATTCTAAATATTAAAATTGAATTAAACATAAAAAAGCATCTTTCAAATTGACAAATATTCAGTTTAAATAATAATAATAATATTAATAATAGTTATAATTAATAAATAAATAAATTGAATGATTGGCTAAAATATAAAACAAATTCAATCGATTGTTTCACTGATTTGTTTGTTTTAAATGAAATTTAATTAATTTTAGGCTTAATCTGAGAAAAACTGATGGAAAACATGATTTGAGGCAAACAATAATAATCGACTGAAAAGTTTAATTAAAACATTTGTTTTTCTTAAAAACAGGGATAGCCAAGCTCAGCCATAATAGGAGAGATATTTTAGAAAAATACCCTGAGTCTCAACATACATAGGATGGTTTTTAGGCTGATTTTATTCCATAACTTGACTATTCCTGCAATAAATTGAATGCAATAAAAAACACTGAAATCTATTTGAAATAAAAATTTTATGAAACATCCTTTGAATTAATCGGAATTATAAGTAGTATTAAATTAATTGAATCATTAAATAAATGATTGACTGAAGAAAACTTCTTTTGTTAACACATGAGGAAGAAGTAGGTCTTCTGAGACGCACTGAGAGTTGAAGAATATAAGTATTTGTTGTTTATTAATATTTTTGTCGAAAAAATGAGTTTTTATTAAACAATAGGTATTGAAAAAGTGTGAAACTAAACGGTTGAGTGAATTATATTTGGATTCTTCGTTAAACAACAGAATTTCAAAAATTTCAGTTTTAATTTCATTTAATTTCCAATTAAGACAATGAGTGTCCAAAATGAGTGGTGAGTGTGAGGAGAGGCATATAGAAGAGTATAGAAGAGAGTGGAGAACAGTGTCGATGATGTCAACAAACGAACGAACAAAACAGAAATATTTTCAAATATTAATAACACATGAATTCATATGAAAGATGAAATCCATTTGAAAATATGATGGCTTTCTATTCTTATGGCAAACAATTTGAGAGTTTTTTTTTATTTAACGATGTTTTCAATGTTTTCTGAATTATTTGTTGGTTTTTCAGTACTTTGTATTTCAGTCCAAATAGTGTTTCAATAATAAAATTATTGGTTTTATTATTAATATTATTATAAATAAATAGTTTTTCATTTGTTTTTAGGCTTCAATTGCCGTTTCGACTGTTGAGAACTGAACCCGTCGTTTGATTAGAGGGTGTCTGCGGCCCAGTGGCCGATGTAGTCAAAAGTGGCTGTCGGTTCTCAACAGTTCCATATATTTTAGTAGCCTTTTTAGCCATACTTCCCAACAGTTCCAAAGAGTTTTTATGAGTTGACTTCAATGAAATGAGCCATTCTTTGAGTCCTATTTCGTCCTATTTTTCAATACAAATAGAAGTCAACAATAATAACAATAAACATAAAAAATATGACGGAGTCATCAAAAATAGGAAATGACCACTACTTCAATCTTTTCTTTTTGTTAATTGTGCAAAAGAACCTCGTGCCTAATATATCGAAACTAACCAATTAAATTTTGATTTTCCATTTGATTCGTAGAATTGTGCAAGCTAATCTAACATTAATACATTTTTAAACATTCATTTGAAATTTGATTTAATCTAAAAAAGTATTCGATTATAAAACGACGATAATTCCCATCTTGCAGTTTTTAAAAAGTTATAGAAAGGGTTATATGAGCTCTTGACCCTTTGAATGCAAAAAAGGTAGGGCTCTTAATACCAAACTATATACCTTGGTTATAATGAGTCTATCAATTTCTGATTTATATTTCTATAAAATTTTATTTGATTTATGAATTTTATCAAAAGAATCCTCTAATCATTTATTTTGAGTCTTTCAAAAAGTTATTATTCTGAGTAATTCAAAAAATATTCTGATCAATTCAATCGATTGGTGAACAGCCCTCTCTCTGAAAGAACTCAATTTTAGACTAGCCTTGAGTATGGACTCAGGTTTAAGCTCACATCGAGTGAAGAACTAATAGTTAACTGAATTCTTTATTTTCACTCATTTTATGTGTTTTATTAGTTTCTCGAGTTTTCATTTATCGGAAGATTTCTTTGACTGGAATTGAATTTTATGACTCGATTTGCATCGAATATAACATTAGAGAAGAGACAAAAAATAACTGTCTTTTCGTCTCTCACTATATATTGGTTGCAATAATTTATTCTTATTATGAGAGCAAAACATTGGCTTTTATTTTATGAATTCCTGACATAAAAAATAATAATATTTTTAAATTAGTTTTTAGTCCAATAAAAACGAAGAAAATGTTTAATATATATCAAAATTTTCCAAATATATAAGAAACACATTTTGGCTTTTTTTTATACCCAGAATATCATAAAATATATTTTAAAGAAAAAAATTGCTTACATTCACAGAAAATAATAATTGTTTCTTAGATGAGTCATAAGACTCTCGACTAATGGATTGACAGTTAAAACAAATCCTGAATTATTGCTTCAAATTATGAGACGAAACATTTATGTCGGGATTAAATGTTCATATTTTCTGTATTTTCTGCTGTGAGTTATGTTTGGATTATTTTTCTAAACATTTCATAATCGCATTCAATGAAAGTTTTTCAAATATTTTCATCAATTTAACGAATTTTCAATTTGACGAGAGTTTATTACTCTATTATGACCTAGCTAACTGGAAAATTTTGAAGAATTTCATCAATTTTGAAGAAAAGGAGCTAAATCTCAAAGCACTTAATCATTTAAATCGATTTTCATTAATGATTTGAAAAATTCTTTGCAGTAATAACTTAACGACAAATTTTGAATATAATAAATGAGGATCATCATGCTCATTTTCATTAGTTACCAATTGATTCTATAATCATATGCTCCTCAACTCAAAAAAGCAATTTTTTAAAATTCTTTTTAAAAACATTTGTAAAATTTTAATGAAAAATATGTAGAGAATTGGCGAACAGAATAGAGCTGTGCTAAACACTGATGGTGTCATCACCTCTTTTGATGATAGAATTAGCTCAGCTTTTGTGAGAGAAGTGCTTAGAGCACAGAACAGCATAGCAGAAGCGCAAAGGCATTAACAAAAATTATTACTCATTTTATATTTTTATATATTAACGCAAAAAAGAAAGACTTCAAACAATTACCCAAAAAAATATATATTTGACTGAAAGCAGAGTTTTTATGAAAATGAAAAAAAAACAGAGAAATAAATAATTCAGTGAAAAAAAATATTATCTTTTTTCTTGATTTAACGAATAATAAAAGATATGAAAAACAACAACAAAAGCAAAAACAGAGACAATCATTGAATGAAAACAGAATTCTAGTCTCAGAGAGATTTTCAATCAAATTATTGTTACGAATATTATTATATAATATATATATATATATATATATATATATTATATCAGAAGAGATACTATATTCTGCTTGTTTAACTAAAAACCTTGAACTCAATCGATTCAGTATGACTTATGTGAATTATTTTTACATTTTTGAGTTCAGCTTGATGTCCTCTAATTATTTCATTCAAAAAATATTCCCAATACCAGCTTGCCTTAAAATGCCCCGGTTCCTTCATTTTAAAATTTATCCTTTACATTCAAGTAAGTTCAAGGTTTTTAGTTAAACAAGCAGATACTATATGTATGTATTGAAGAGTCCAATATTTGTGCTCTTTTTGTGCACAGAGTTTAATGGAAATTGTAGTGAAAGGAGAAAAAATCGATGATTAGAGTACTCACCGGATTAGTCACTACTATTTTGGCGTCTTTTTCGCGATCGACTTTCATTTTAAGTACTATTGATTGTTCGCCTTTGATTTGCACGTAATCACTGCACACGTCCTCTATTTGGTCCATAAATATTAACTGTAATCACAAATTATGAATCAATTATTTTCAAGATTTCAAATAAGTCTAAATATTAGTGTTTTGTTGAGACTATAATTAAATGGAAAGTTATTCCAATTATTTTAACCACTATTTGAACAAAGGATGAAGAAATTCAATCAGAAAAGAATCGATGAAATTTTAGAGAAGCAAGCAATAGAATCGAGTAAATATGGGAACACTCTAAACAAGCACAAGAAAATAACAAGAAAAACCCAATTTGATCTTAAACATTCCACATTTATTTAGGAAGAGCTCGGATTTTATATCAACAGTTAAATCAAAATTGTCATAAAGAATGCAATGGATGTGAGATTTCTTTTCAAATTGTTTAATCAGTATGTACAAGGTTATCCTCATTCAAGATGTTATTGAATAAAAATGTTTTGTTAGTTTTCCGGAAAAAAAATATAAATCAACTTTTAATGAGAAATGAATTTCACGCAATCGGTTGAGTCAACAAAATTTTGCGCAAATTTGAGTGAAAGACATGCAAATAGTGAGACATATAATTAAAACTTGTGATTATATAAACCAAATTTGATAGAATCGATTGTAAAGTAGATTAATTTGGTTATAAATTGAAAGTAAAGTGACATATATTGTGGGGGTTGGCCAATTCTAGATATATACTAGATCTGTTTGCTATCGTTAAATGAAAATTTATTGATCTGGGATATTTGAGCTCTTTATTTATATTTAGATTCAATTTTATAGTAATACCTTTGGAGGTAATAAAGAAGAAATGTCATTTTTAAAATGAACTCAGTTTATAAATCAAATATATTTAATCAAGGCTCTTTTATTTTGATTTAAGAGTAACCATATATTGAAAAGGTTTAGGAGAAAACATCAATTGTTAGCTGAAAGACTTGATACAAATCATAGGGGAATCTATAAAAACAATGGCTCTGAAAACACATTAACTAACAAATAGCAGGGATGCCGAAGGGAGGGGGTATAGGGTATATACCCCCCCCTGTTTTTTTCAGCCGAGCTTACCCCCTCCCCTGAATTTTGCTCA
>JAQGCE010000275.1:0-14037 GCA_034699185.1 Eupelops torulosus
CTATATAAAAAACAGCTTCTAAAAGGCCAACCATAAAAGTAGACCAAAGACTGTTGACTGCCTACATATCATTCAATGACTTGTCTCTATAGAAAAATAACTTAAATAAAATGTAAATAATAGTTAAAGTTGAAATTTTAATTTTAATTTAATTCTATATAAAAAACAGCTTTTAAAAGACTTCTGGAAGCCAAATGTTTGGGCTACCCGGTTTGGGCCAGCACACCGGTGCGTCAACCCGGCCACAACCCTTAACGGCTACAACTTCTATTTTTGGGCAGCAACCACTAGCGTCAATAACACCGGGATTTCGTCAACCGGCGAACCCGTCAAGCCAACCACCGGTGTCGCCAATGTCAGCGATCATCCCTAATGTGTTAATGCAGTCACAGTCAATCCTGCCGTATAATAGATAATACAATCCGGTCTTGAAGCCACGTTTGGATAGGTTTAGTGATGGGTTTGACCAGGCCATGAAATGGTACAAGCACCTGAAGGATATCGCCAGTCATTTTAATTGGAGTGACGAAGAAATTGTTAAGAACGCAAAACTTTCTCTGAAAGACAGAGCTGAAGATTGGTACCAACAGACGTTTGTGCCCGAACAAAACATTCAAGACTTGCATTATGTGACGGATCCAATACCAACGTTCGACCAGTTCTCGACTGAGATTTTTAGAGAATACCATCCAACTGGAGTCGAAGTTCTGTTGAAAAGAAAACTGGTTGACATTTATAAGGCGAGAACTGAAAATTATACGGAGTATTACCGGCAAGTATATCCGCTTATCCGGGACATAGACCCTCAAATGAAAAACGAGGAGCGAATGATGTATATAAGGGACGGCCTAAAACGAGATCCTGTTTACCCTACTTTAACTACGACTAGAGACTTGAAAACCCTTTCCGATATGTTCAAAGCGATGGACCAAAACATATTGGTCTCGACGGTTGACAGCCGTTTGGAGAAGAACAGAACGTCAACCCGGCCCATCGAAGCCGCAAAACCTCCGTTTGACACAAAAAATACTAAGGCGGAAGGGAAAACCGACGAGAAAAACCGAAACGCACCGCTGAGAAACAACATTAACGTGTCTCAATTGTCTAAAGCCAGGACATTTTTATCGAAATTGTGACCGATCCCTAGACCTTCAATTAGTCGAAGAACGGAGGAATAAAATCAAAGCCCAAAGAACAGGAAATTTTTGGCAGAACAAGCAGTCAACCCAACTCCCGGTTACAGTCACTACAGAAGACGAGGCTTTACAATACTTACAGAATTATGATATTGAAAGCTTCGGCCCAGAAGACCCACCGGTTGACATTCTGCCTGCCGCTAATCAGACGTCGGCTGTGATAAACATAAATGCCGCTCAAGCACAAGATCAACTCATAAGACTTTTGGTGAAAGAATTGCAATTACCGATGATTACTGTTTTAGTCGAGAGCGTGCCGTTATTAGGCATGGTTGACACTGGAGCTGCCTTTACACTTATAAATGAGGAAAAGTCAAAGATACTGAAGGCGCCCAGGGTTATCTGGTGCTACCCTCGGTTGAAAGCAGTCGACAATAGAGAAGTCACCCCTCGATTTATGATGGAGTTGGTTGACATCAAACTTTTGGACAAAAAGATTAACCTGTCAATCGGAATCATGCCTAAGTTAGGTTTTGATCTAATTTTATGAATGGATTTTATGTACAAAATGGGAATAATGATTGACATCCCTCGCAAAAGTCTCGCACTTTCTGATGTAAAGAATAAGTATTATATGGACTTGCAGCGAGAAGTTCAGAGGCTTAGACGAAAGAGTGCGGAGAATTTCCGGGACTCGAAAAGCCCGGTGGAAGTGATAAAAACTCTGACTCAGCAAATCCAGAGACGGCAGCTGACGCCGAACGGGTTGACAATTCGAAGACCGACGATGAGAACGACTCAGAATCCGATGAGAGTCAGGACTGGGAGACGAGCAGCGATAGCGGAACACAAAGCGCTGAGGCGTCAACCCAGACCCATCAGAATGTGATGAACAAGAGAAAGCCCGACAAGAATTAATTGACAAATTGAGAAGAGCTCCGGTTTTAGCACATTTTTACCCAAATAAGAACACCGAGTTGCGGGTTGACGCCAGCAACTTAGGGCTCACTTAGTGCAGGTTGACGGTGTCAACCGCAAATTATTGTCTTGTGCAAGCCGTACACTCTTCCCTCACGAGAAAAATTACTCGACTACGGAAAAGGAATGTTTGGCGATATTATTCGGCCTAAAAAAGTTTCTTCCGTACTTGTATGGGCGAAGGTTTACGATCGTGACGGACCACTGCGGCCTATGCTATCTGATGAAAGACAAAGATTTGGAGAATCGTCTCGCTCGATGGAGTTTACGAATAATGGACTACGACTTTTAAGTGATATACAATAAAGGCTTGAAACACCAAGATGCCGACTATTTCTCACGCAATCCCTTCAAAGAGGAACGAAAACAGGAAAAGCCAGATTGTCAACCCATTATCGCCGTCAACTCATTCCGTTTTGAGATCGAGTCGGAGCTGATAAATTTTGAAAACTGGACTAAAGCCGACACGGTTGACGCCCAAAAAGCAGATCCAATTTTTGGTGACATATATTTAATGTGTAAAAATCAAAATGGGTTTACACGTCGGCAACGAAATTATATTCAGAATAATTATGATCTCAGAAAAGAAGTTTTACACCGATTGACAAATGTCTACGGAATAAATAAGTTTGTTTTATGTGTACCGATAAAACTTGTCAACCAGATCCTATATTACGGACACGACTCTCCAACAGCGGGACACTTCGGACAACGAAAAACTTTGTGGAAAATAAGCCAAAATTTCTATTGGCGTGGAATGACGGTTGACATTAGAAATTATGTCAGAACGTGTCAACCGTGCCAGTTTCGTAAAACAAACACCATGGCAACTCATAGTTTTCTCGGCTCATTACCGGTGCCAAATGACATTTTTCAAACAATAGCGATTGACGTCGTTGGACCGTTGCCACGAACAGAAAATGAAAATAAATATATCGTGTCAATCACCGACCATTTAAGTAAATATGCCGTCACTTATCCGGTGATTACAGCTAATGACGAAGAAATAATGACCGGTTTGGAGAATAAAGTTTTCTATATTTTTGGACCGCCAGAAGTAATTCTTAAAGATCAGGGCACAAATCTGAATAGCAATTTTTGCGAGAAATTGTATAATTCATGGAGTGTCAAAAGTGTGAAAACGACGGCCTATCACCTCCAAGGAAATGGTATGACTGAACGGTTCAACAAGACGTTGGGTGTAGCGTTGTCAACCATGATTCCGAAAAACAAAGAGCGATGGGACGAGTATTTAGATGCCGTCACTCACGCCTACAACACTACACCGAATGAGTCAACCGGTTATACTCCCCACGAATTGGTTTTTGGACGGACTCCACCAATCAGTATTACTAAAAAGATGGGTCTGAACGCGGGTGACATCACTGTTGACCTATGTATTGAACAGAAAAGAATTAAAGCCAAAGAAAATGTTTTGAAAACCCAAAACAGAAACCATACAATAGTGAACACCAATAGAATTAATTGTAAATTAAAACCCGGTGATTTGGCGTTACTGCTGTCAATCCCCCCCAAAATGAAAAAAGGCGCTTAGCAGGAAGACCGCTGAACGGGACCATATAGAGTGGTTGACAAATTGTCGGAGCAAACATTTCGAGTAATACCGCTCCAGGGACAGTTGTCTCGTGAAAAGATAGTTAACGCGGTTAAATTGAAAATATATTTCGATCGGAAGGAGTTCCGCCTAACTTGTGAGAAGCCACCTGACAATGATGTCAACCCGGACCCAGACTTAATTCCAATTTAACAAAAAGTGCGTCAACCGCCGTCCTTTTCTAGTCAAACAACATATTATCGAAACTTAGTCAAAGACATATGACGGTCAACCGGTGTGATAACACTGTCGGTATTTCACCGGTGGTAGAAAAGAAGACCTAAATTTTAAGCTAAAAATACGAAACCACTTAACTCTAATATAATTTAATTTTAATATAACTTTAATTTTATTTTCTGAATTGAATTACTTTTATCGAATTTTATATAATTGTTTAAAATTTGAACTGCGCTACGAAGAGGTTGACATGAGTTTATCCTTTAAAGCATTATATTATTTTATAGTCAACCCGCGCCTAAAAATTGTTTTGGTTGACATTTTGTCCACCCTTCCCTCAGGTTGCGGTGGTTGACATTTTCTCGTCTCACAAAACGATGTGCTTATTCTAGCCTTAATATAAACAACTGTAAAATATATATGTGAAGGGAAATACTCTAAGTCTAGGGAAAATGTTGTAAACATTTGGTAAAAACCCTAACTTAACAGACAGTATTTATGTCAGACCCAATTAGCGCAGACTTAGATGTCACAAACTCTGGAGTGCGCTCTTTTAAACAAAGGAAAATCAGTTTTGAGAGTCATTCGTGTTTTGGCTCTCGAAGAGTGTGTCCACACTTTGTTATTATAATTTAGTAATTGTTTGATTACAACATTTTTAACAACTATTCAATTAATCAATTCAATTACAGGTCTGTCTTTTATTTATTTAATTATTTAATTTAAATTTATTTAACTTTATTTTCTTTTACAAATGTTATTTTCTTAATTATTTTATTTAATTTAATTTCTAACAATTAATTGATTAGTTGGTTGACCTCTGGTTTTTTTGTAATTTAGAGAAACAATTTAGTTTAAAATTTAAATGTCAACCCATTTGCGAAAATTTGAACGGAAAAATTAGTTAAATATTTGTCAGTCAGTCAACCGTTTACAATAATTATTGTCAACCAGTTTCGTTGTCGTAACTTTTATGACAATCAAACTGGTCAATCAAAAGCTAAGCTTTTATCAGACTTATATTGTACTTAATATCGTTTAAAAATACTGTCAACCAGAGAACGTCATTTTCCGTAAAATTATATTTTCACTGAACGATGGGCTTAATGAAAAGAAATTCAACCCATCGCGCCGTCCGATCATACAAGCCATACATTTTACCGTCCTATTCCTTTTGTATACCGCATAGAATGTCAACCGTTCGGACTCTATTCCCCAGATCTGAAGAGTCGGACCGGCGGTTCGAACAGCTTAGGGCACTTACAAATTTTAAGCCAGTTTTAGAATTCTTCGGAGAAAAGGCCCTCAATTATGCGATGTTCGGCACCACACATGACTTAGCGACTTGCGAGTGGAAATGCAATACGATTACCGATCATATGATATTTTTCGCGGACAACGGACCGGCTAAACAACTCATTCAGGGCATAGAATGCGATACCGACAAACAGAATGACGAACTCAAACTCTTCATTTATTGGCGCTGGAAATTCACAGGAAAACGTTAGAAAAATAAAGTCAACCCGGTCGCCAACAGTTGGGTGGAACACCCCACCTTTTGGACGCTGGTTGACGTTATACGAAAATTTAGGAAACCGCTCCTATCCCTCCGTATAACATTACCGGACGAACGCTGGCACGAACGAAGGGATATCCACTACGATTCGCTGCAGTTAATCCGTAAAGCCGAGCGTCAAGCACTGGAGAACTACGAGCTCAATGCCGAACGAATCAAAGAAGAGGCCCGGATTAAAGCTAAAAGAGAACAACGAAAGCAAAGCGGAAAGAATAGGCTACAAAGCAAAGTCGTACGACAGACCAAATATAAACACAAATGCAAATTCTGTCGTCAAGTTGTCCTCGACCTACCGGTAAGGTGCCCAAAATCCCGAAAACATCCCATTTATCACATCGATTGCGTTTTTATCAACGCTCTTTGCTTCGAAATGAGAAGTTGGATGACCGTCAACCACGCGTTCTGTGGAGCGGATAAATGCACCGGTGAGCTGCCGCTCCTTATCATTGCAGCGCAGATCCCCACTCCGGGTACATTTCGTCGTATAGCCTGTTGGCGCGAAATTTGCGACCATTGCCATGAATACTTTTTGTTAGGGAGTGTCAACTTTTGCGTGTCAAAAACAGAGGAGGAGGAAAGGGAGAAGAAACGTCTATTCGATTATGCTATCCGATGGGATCCCAACGTGGAGAACCCTTTTTTGGCGGACGATTATGATGATTATGACGACTCAATGGAATATCAGCCGTCTGAGGCTTTCCCACGAGAAGATGAGTCCGACTCTGAGATGCCATAACAACACAGTCGAATCCTATACCGTCAACCAGTTTCAATCAACCCAACGATACAACAGATGTCAACCAATCCCGACCAATTCACTTTATGAAAGGCCTGGAACTCGCAATTGAACACCAAATGGAAATGAAAACTCAGGATCAGTCAACCTAATAGGTGGTCAAAGCTGCCTTCGAGGGAGTCTCGGCATACTTCGGAGAAGGAAACCTAGAGAAACCGCCGTATTCTCGGTTGACTTTTTTGCGAAAAATGCGAAAACAATACGAAGACGTGGAGGGCAACAGAGAAATATAAGACCGCAAACAACAAGAGCTCCAGAATAAGATAACAGATTTGGAGAAGAAAAGAGATGAGGATAAGTCACACAACTCGCAATTACAGACGGAAATCAAGAAATTACGGGAGGATAGAGATAAGCTAATTCAGAATATTGCCCTTCAACCACCGCCTGACCAAGAATTTCTCCCGGAAGCTATCTATGAAAAAGTTCACGAAACTGCTCAGAACGGGAGGGAAAAAAGTGTTGAAATCGCTTTACTGACCGCGAATATGGAACGATTGCTGGCCATCGAGAGGCGCAGACCATGGCCGTCGAATGGTCTGTCAACCCAACAGTTGACAAACAAACTCGCAAAAGATTTTAAAGCCAAACAATCGACTAAACCACAAGAAATGCCGACCTCTGGTACGTCA
This sequence comes from Eupelops torulosus, assembly GCA_034699185.1. NCBI lineage: Eukaryota > Metazoa > Arthropoda > Arachnida > Sarcoptiformes > Phenopelopidae > Eupelops > Eupelops torulosus. The sequence goes on from JAQGCE010000275.1 coordinate 6,911, forward strand.
ACCCAGTCAGGCAAAACCGAAAGTCCGCGTTACGCTTCCACTCGAGAGAGCAAAGCTTAGTCAGTGAACTCAGGCATAGCATACAGCAGAAGCCTAGTATACAGAGAAAGCATAGCATTCAGTGAAAACCTGACAGACTGTGAGAGCATAACGTGCGGTGAAAGTTTAGGCGGATAAGGCCACAATTCTAATGTAATTCGCGTCAACCGCAACCCACATCTGAGCTACAAACCTGCGCATTACATATCATTCAAACATTCAAAGACTGGTCTCTATAGAAGAGGCACTCAAATAAAATGTAAATTAAAGTTAAAATTGAAATTTTAATTTTAATTTAATTCTATGTAAAAAACATAGCTTCTAAAAGGCCAACCATAAAAGTAGACCAAAGACTGTTGATTGCTTAATAATGATGTATGGAATCAGCGGTCGTGCTGTACGTCCCTTAATTCGTTACCAAAATTGGTAACGCTCTGGGGTTTCGGTTTTGTGCCGCCTGCCGCTTCCCGTCAAAATCAACTGTGATAAGCAATCTGTGATAAGCAATTACACCAGTGATCTGTGTGCATTCAAGTCAGGGGGTGCCACGAGTGGCACCCTCCAAAACCCGGGGTTTTAGGCTTTAATGGCCTTAAAGCCATTAGGAGTGGATTAGTGTCACCAAGTTGTGCACTATCTATCAATATCATTCAAACATTCAATGACTGGTCTCTATAGAAGAGGCAATTAAATAAAATGTAAATTAAAGTTAAAGTTAAAATTTTAATTTTAATTCAATTCTATGCAAAAACCATAGCTTTTAAAAGGCCAACCATAAAAGTAGACCAAAGACTGTTGATTCCTTGATAATGATGTATGGAACCAGCGGTCGTGCTGTACATCCCTTAATTCGTTACCAAAAATATTAACTCTCTGATGCTTTGGTTTTGTGCCACCTGCCGCTTTCCGTCAAAATCAACTGTGATAAGCAATCTGTGATAAGCAATGTAACGAGAAGTTTGACCTCCTGCCAAAATTTCGTTTTATTTTATGTATTTTCCATTACTTTTCTGATATTTATTGCTGGAACGATTATTTTGTCGGCACATCACCCTTTGGGAAAATCGTCCCCACGCTCTGTGAGAGCCGACACTCGTAACAAAGTGTTTGTTATACTAATAGTGGCTGTAATGGCGAATTAATGGCGTGCCTGTCGATCAGGTTAGGCACATTTTGGAGCACATTTGGGAAGCCATTTTTGATCAGTTGTTGTTTGGCAGCCATAGCAGCCACTCATAAATCATATAATAAATTTTATTGTAATTGAAATATTGTTTGCTTTAAGTCAAGATCCAATTCATTTAAGATAATTAAAAGTTGTTTTAAATCTTATGTATTCGCTTTAATTGTGATCAAAATAATGAATTAAATAAAGTATAATTAATAAATTGAATTTATGGTTATTGAAAGTGTTTGTTGTGGGCGTCCGACGTGCTAGCACAGGAGAGTCGACCTCGTAGAGAAGTCTTCCGACAGACATCGTCCTCGGAGACTTGTGCGACTGACATCGTCCTCGTAGAGAAGTGGTCCGACAGACATCGTCCTCGGAGACTTGTGCGACTGACATCGTCCTCGTATAGAAGTCGTCCGACCGACATCGTCCTCGTAGACTTGTGCGACAGACATCGAACTCGTAGAGAAGTCGTCCGACAGACATCGTCCTCGGAGACTTGTGCGCTGGCATCGTCCTCGTAGAGAAGTCGTCCGACCGACATCGTCCTCGTAGAATTATACGACAGACAAGTGTTATCGGCCGATGCGTCGCCTCTGCAAGCTGTCCATATTTTACGTCGTCTTGAGTGTCATTTCGTTCCTCGTGACGGCGGACGTCTTCCTTCTGGCGGGCGTTTGATTCGATAAGCGTCTTTTTCTCGGCCTATAGCTCTTGATTCTCAAGGATGAGCTCTTCATTTTCACCCACGAATTCTTTGCACTTCGGCGTCCAATTTTAGCACCCTCTCGTTGCTGATTAAAGCGTCGTCCTGCAGACCGTGTGCAGTATCCACCGAGAATGGCATGGTCTTGCTATGATCAAACTCATTGACATATATTTCGTTGCCGAACCAATTAGTAAGGGATTTGACATCGTCCGTTGGGTCCCATTGCACCCCTTTTTGACGTTGGGTGGGTGCGAACATTGGTTCCCCTAGGACTGCTTGATTATTCGCGTTTGTTGGGCCTGTCAGAGTGGCCGTCGCCTTCTCATCCGACAGTCGGCTGGCGTCGTCCTGTATACTGACATTCATTTGTCCGATTGATTCCGTGATGGTGTCGTCCGGGTTAATGTCGTTCAAATCAGTGGTTAAGGGCTGAGGGTCGATGTTGTCGACCATTGTGTGGATGTCGGCCGGCTCAGAAGATGCAAGCGTCGCGTGTATGTCGGCCTCTCGGGACGATAAAGGTGTCTCAAGTATGTCTGTGGACGAGGCCGAGACTTGCTCTCGGCGGTCGGCCTGGTTTTCGGCTTCATTCCTACAGGACGATTCTCCGTCACTGTTAGCTCTCTCTCGGACGATTTCTTCTAGGCCTTGAATAGGGGGTCCGTCAGGGATTAGACTCTCATCGACTTCTCGTTCTGTGAGGTCGTCGGTCGTCCGTGAAGCGTTGTCGTCTAAACGGTTAGTCGTCCCTTCAGCTACGGAAGTGGACGACGCTTGTGGCTTTCCCCAGAGTTGATCTCCTGAAGGTCGTTCGGGTTCGACAGTGTCGGCCGATTCATAGACCAGTTCTTCCGATGAAGTGTCGTCCGCCACGGAGTGTACACCGGACAGTTCGGCGATCTGATAGTCATTCAATGGTCTACTGACGACCTCGCTCGTCCACTGCTTCCAATAACGACCCGCGGCTTTCTCTTTAGCGGCCTTTTCTCGACCGTCCGCACAGCGATGTGTGTCGTCCGAACGGTACGGCAGGTGACATTCGTTGCACTCGGCCCTTAGTTGTTCTAATCTGTGAAACTTCTCGGCCGAGGGGATGTTATACGCGGCCGTAACGTCTAAATAGAGTCGACCTTCGCATTTACCTACTCCTTTTGCTGTTAATTATGATTAAAACACAATTTATAATCAAATTTAATAAATTTGTTGTTATAACAGAGCGCCCACTACTCAAGTAAATCACACAATGGCTACCGGAAGGAAAGAGTTGTATGTTTAAGCGCGCTTTCGTTTAATACTGTTGCGACTGCGCAATATTCTAACATAAACAACGTTTTATGTCTAGGGTTTAAAAAGTATAACATATTTCTATTAACTAAATTGAAAGGCTAGCGATCGTCCCACATATATATAGAATAGAACTGGACGTCCGTGAATAGACATGTAAGTACAGTTAAGGAGAAGTAAAAGAAAGGAACGATAATATATCGTTAAAGTATTGTGTGTGGTATCAATTCTTAGCTCTAGAATCGACGGCCGTCGTGCTGTGCCACGATCTCTGCCCAGAACGGATCCCACTCCCAACCATTCACTTCTTGCCCGAGGACGAGATTATGCCAGGGGGTCTCATAACGACATTCATAATATAGTCTCCCATCCAGGTGTCGGACGATGGCGATTTTCAGATAGTCTTGGAAACGTTTCGCCATTACAAAAATTTAATTTAGTATTTGAGTCACTTCCACAGAGGATTTTCTTAGTCTGGTATTCACTTTGGATGAGACAGCACTGAAGTGAATCCAATAAACCCATTCTGTTTGTCTCTACTAATGTAGCCAAATTTCGAGGTTTCCATGGTACGACTATCTTGGTCAGACAACAAAGAGTCATAAATCTTTTCAACTCCTGTTTACGGCCTTGGCTTGCCTTCCACATCCAACCGGTTTCTCCACTACCCATGCGCACCGGGCTGCCACTATTGTATCACTTTCTTTGCTCCGGTGAACTATCGACCGACTCCCATCGACCGGCGTCTACCGGCCGACTACTATCCACCGGCTCCTTATCGGCCGTCGTCCGACGTCCGTCACTCAACAAATTTAAGACTTTGGTAAACATTAAAATGATTGCGACGTCCGACTGTAGTCAAACCCACGTCGTTTTACGTCGATCGTCGACTGCTGTTTTTCGTCAAATATTTATCGTCCGACGTCTGTTTTAATCGGCGGACGACGGTTGTATATCGTCCGTCGTCGGGCCTCTATCGTCCGTCATTGCCAGCTTGGTTCGGCCGACAACGGGTCTCTGATTAAATGGAAGTCCTTTAGTTCGTGGTATTTCTTAAGGTTAACGGCGTTTACTACCTTTACGTGAGAAAGGAACCCTTTCATGGAGACGATACGAAAGTTCTGCTCTGATACCTTTCCACGATAAGATGGGGGCCCGTCCATCGGTTTTCCAACTTCGCGCCCTTTTTCATTCGTAAGGGGACGGAAAATAAAAACACTTGATCGCCCGCCTTCAATTTACAGTTGATTTGGTGTGTGTTTATGATTGCTTGGTCCTTCTTTTGGGTCCGGACGATATTTTCTTTCGCTTTGGCTCTCTTCTGTTCAATACTGAGGTCGACCAGTAACTCCCCAGTGTTTAGTCCCATCCTTCCGGATATATTGATCGGCGGATTACGCCCAAAAACCAATTCGTTTTGGGTATAACCAGTTGCTTCGTTAGGCGACGTGTTGTAGGCGTGAATGACAGCGTTTAGGTAGTCGTCCCAACGCGTTTTATCGTCCGGGACCATCATTGCCTGGGCGACTCCCAATGTCTTATTGAACCTCTCGGTCATCCCATTCCATTGCGGATGATAGGCCGTCGTCAGTATGCTTTTGACACCCCAGGCGTCGAAAAGTCGTTCGCACATATTGCTGTTGAGGTTCGTACCCTGGTCTTTAAGTATGACTTTAGGCGGGCCGAAGGCGTAAAATACTTTGGATTCTAGTCCCGTCATGATTTCGTCGTCCGTGGCTGACACTGTTGGGTATGTGACGGCATACTTACTCAAATGTTCGGTGATCGAGACGATGTAATTATATTCGTTCTCTGTTCTTGGCAGGGGGCCGACCACATCTATAGCGATCGTATGAAAAATGTCGTCCGGGACTGGCAAAGCACCCAGATAGCTGTGTGTGTTATGGTCGTGTTCGTCTTCCTAAATTGGCACGGCCGACAGATGCTCACATAATTTTTAACGTCCACCGTCATCCCTTTCTAATAGAAGTTTTAGCTTATCCTCCAGAGGGTCTTTCGTTGCCCAAAGTGAACAGCCGTTGGTGCGTCGTGCTCGTAGTACAGCACTTGTCGGACGAGTTCCAGTGATACACATATTACGAATTTGTTCACCCCAAAAACGTTCGCCAACGTCCTGATGTTTTGTGTCTTTTTTTGTATTGTATTAAGAAGTCGAAATCCATGATTCTTAGGCTCCACCGTGCTTAGGAATTCGTAGACTTGTACGACAGACATCGTCGTAGTATAGTCGTCCGGAGCGGCCGACATCTAGTGAGTCGTCCGGAGCGGTCGTCATCTAGTGAGAGTCGATTGAAGCGGCCGACATCCAGTGAGAGTCGTCCGGAGCGGCCGAAATTTCGTAAAGTCTTCCAAGCGGCCGACATCTAGTGAGAGTCGTCCGGAGGTATAGACTAAGTGGCCGATCAAGAGGCCAGGCAGCGCGTTATATCGTCCTACGTCTGGCATCAACCGGTGAGGTGCATCGTCGGAGGTCAGCGTCAACCCTCATCGTTAACGTCAAGTTTTGAGCTAATCGCATCCATCAGCGTTCTGTCGCCCGGCCGACGTCGTATCCAACAGTATCGCGATACGGACGTCCACCTGGGACGCAGACTTTTTCAAGGAGCAGGCGGTCGATCAACAGTTGCGTTAGGTGAGTGTTTGGAACGTCCCCAAACCGGCCATAGCACTAGCAGGAGAGCAGACTTTGCCTCTAGCACAGCGTAGAGAGCAAGGCAGGCGAGGCAAACGTGCAGTGAGAAACGAGAAGCGAGAAGAGCAAGCCAAGCAATAGCCCAATTATTGCGACGCTCGCAACCCCACGCCCAGTTGAGCGTTGCAGCAATTACCAAGCTGTGCACTATCAATCAATATCATTCAAACCTTCAATACCAAGTAATCGTAAGAGATTTCCGACTTTTAAATCGATTGAATTGCTTTTCAAAACTGCAGCTCTTTTATACTGATTTTCTGGGCCAAAGTCATGACTAGTTTTTCATTCGGGGAAACACCGAAATTTTGCAACAACGGTTAATTCTTTAACATTTCAGTGCTTATAAAATTCTAAATATAGAACATTAATTATGATTGATTGTCAACCACTTCTAGGCCCTCCTCTAGTACAAGTTCGTTCCTAGCACCGCTTAAATACATCCTTTTAGGTGTACTAACAAATAGTATAGAGAATGCTAAAAACTTGTTTCTGGAACCTGTCTTAGAGAACATTCTAGAAACTGATTTACATAAGAACAAAAAAATCAATAATAAGAAAATACATTAGTGGGAAGTAAAAATAAAGATAATAAGGCTCGTGCTTGTCTTTTGGCCATCCCTCTCAGCTTTTCATAGGTTGACAGTTTTCCAGCAGAAGGATGTGTCTTTATCGCTTGATTGGCTGTTTTAGGATTGTTTCGTTATATGGTATAGCATCCTATGTGTCGAGTCGGTTAGTAATGACTTGTGCCTCAGACTTTTAATACTGATCCTTCTGTGTTAAGTACATCAGCACATCCTTGTTGTTTCACTATTGGTTAACGGCTTCCAATAATAAGGATTCATCATTTATCTTATTAGTGTTCAAAGGCAAGTCCCTAGTGGTTATTTGGATTTCAATCTATTGATGGCTAGTAATTTTTACTAATTGGTAAGCCATTTTTAAGAGACGCTAATTTTAATAATAGAAAAGAGTACTATTGTTTAATTGTAATTATTATCTAGTGATGAAATAGTTTGAGGCATGTTTAAAGGGACGACACTCAATACAGTGTGTCGTTAATTTTTAGTAGGTCGTTTCACTACACTTTTACACTATTTAGTGTATTATATTGTGGCTAATCGTCCCCCAAGTCTAAGGAAAAATCCAGTGCGATATATATCGCAATGGATAAGTCAGACTCAAATTCAAACTTATAGTCAAATATAAAC
>JAQGCE010000276.1:0-14021 GCA_034699185.1 Eupelops torulosus
TTATGTTTTGAAAACTTATTTTTCACATTTACAGCCACTTTTAAATAAAATTCGGTAAAAATTTGCAGCCGCGTTTCGCGCGGCAGCAAAATTTTTGATGGGGGGGCCTATTGGATTTCAATTTTAGGGGGGGATTTTGTCCAAATTTTCGACTCTAGGTGGGATATTTTGATTATCCCCCCCCTTGTGCACCTCTGATTTTGAGTATAACCACAATTGAAAATTAGTTGTGTGCAACTCCTGGCCATTTCTGAACGATAACAATAAACTTAATTTTCATAAACCGGTACTGAAATCAAAAGAATTCAAATTAGTGTTATATTTGTGAACCAATTTATTCTTGGATTTCATTTTCATGCACTACTATTTTATTGCTATTTTATTTCTATGTTTTGCATTATTTTTGTTTCTATTGTCAAAAAGTAACGATAAATCATATTTTCAAACATAATCTAAATTGAATACAATTAAAATTAATTGACTAAATATATAAATATTAACTGAGTTTTAATTTAAAATGTTCATATCTAGATTTAAATTCATTTTATTTAAGTGAAATTTGTATAAAAAGGGAATTATTTAAATTTTTGGGCGAATATACGCCTCGATTACTAATTAGTCGACTAATTCATGGTTTGTGAAGAAATGCAAGAATAAGAATAAAAGAGAAATACATTTATTGCTTGTTCTCAGAGACAGTTCTGACATTTGTACAAATTGAACAAATCAGAGCAATATATCTACTCTTGTGCTGTGCTTTTCAATAACTTTTCTATTGAACAGTGGGACCCATTTTTTAGTCTTATCTTTCTTTCAAAGCGGACCGAAAGCCTAAAATCCTTTATTTGATTAATAGCCATGAATTGAGCTTTAAATTATAGTCCGTTCCTTCCTTTGTATTGAGAAAAACTGGTTGTCCATCAAAATAACACTTATTTTTTATTGTGTTCTCAGAATAAGTTTTTTTTATTGAATCCAATTGTTATTAATTGTGAAGAAATTTCTTCGACTAATTTAATGAATGTTCTGCTAATTAGTATATTTGAGAAAACAATGGCAACGAAATGGCGGCACTTCTTGCGTGCATCTGATTAGAAGATTTGAACAGCATTTGAACGGCACTTATGCCTAATATAGCAATGACTTTGATGTGTCTCTCAGATCGTCGTTTTTTAAGCTCCAATAGGTTTGCGGCAAATCAGTTATAATACTGTTAACTGACCCAAAAAATTCTTCATCTGCTCCGAGTCTACTACTGTTCACATCGATTATTAATATATTAATATATTTTTCACTTGAGATTTGGTTTTACGACAAATCAAACCGTTTTTAAAGATTTAAGACATGTTTTAATCATTATTTTGTAATGAATTTAAGATATTCCCATATATTTGTGATATGTTTGCAAAACTTATTCTGTGTTTCTTCTACTCAATGCTCAAAGTTTTTGGAATTACTTTCTAACTCTTCGGTGTCATCTGTTTTACTATTTTTAATGTGAAAATAGTTTAATGTCTTATTAATAATATTATAAATAATTATTGAATTGGAAATTATTGTGTATTTAATTTATTTATGAGTTTTGATTGTCTCACACATACTATGCAAAGGAATAGCACTCAATCTAATGGTAAGCCAATCATTATCTCAATGTATGAAATGCACGACATTTTTCAAGTTATTATTATTTTTAAATTTTCTTAACCAATAATTTTTTTCAAATCCAATATTGAAATTGAGTTTATGTTATGAACAGAAACAGACCGAAAATCATTGTTTTCATCAAAAATAAATCGAAATATTGTTATCTTTTCGTCAAATGTTTTCTTATCATTCGATCGAAGTTTTAAACTAAAAGTTGTTTTTATTTCTCAAACATTTCAGAGTATTTCGATTCCAAATATTTAAAAATTGCAAACAATTCTAATGTTGATTGCGAACAAAAATGTGATACTCTAGTTATGCAAGAGGTGGCTATTCTACATAAGGCGCTGGTGGCAGCTCGAGAGGGCGATCTTCAAACTTTACAGGTTTTTTACATTTATTCTTTTTTTCGTTTTTTAGAAATCACTAAATTATGCAGGTAATTGTTCTAGGTCAGACAACACTGCTATCAAACAATCTAGGCCCATTTCTTGCAGTCTAGCACAACTTTTTTTAAATTTTTTATTTGAGATCTTAATCTTAGATAAAAAACAATTTAAATAATATAATGAATAACTTTTTTATCAAAAGGAAACTTACGCCACAACTATACCTAAGAAACAAGAAGTTTGCTGTTGTTGTTGCTGTTGCTGCTGTTGTAACACCACCTGGTCTAATGATCAATATCATTACGACTCAACTAATCCAAGAAATTATAGGGTAGTTCGCCAGAGGAGTGAACCATACGATTCAATTGGAATCGGAAGATCACACTATCACTCTCCTCGAAGAAGAGCCCACTCTAAGAGTTATTATCAAAAAGCATTGTCTGATTCAGAGAACCCGTCAACTCAGAGGCAACTAAAAAGTCCGGCGTCTAATCACAGGCACTCTCACAGTAATAGCAGCCAAATAACTATCGATTCAGGAAAAGAGAGTGCGATTAGCAGTACTTCACTGTCCACTTCTTTGTCCTCTTCACTGTCGAGTTCGTGTTGTACCGAACCCTTCTTTTTACACGAACCGCATATGACTTCCAACGATAGGATAAAGCATTTATTTGAAAAAGAGAAACGAAACGGAGGACACGTTTCACGACTCAAAGAAGATGTCATTAATTCTAAGAATACTAAATATTTGGGTAAAAGTTATTTATTGACACAAATATTGTTTTCGTTTAGAATTAATTCAATTAATTGTTTAGTGACCGCAGAAATACATCAAATATCAGACGATGGTATGAGTCTATCCGAGTCTAGTGATCCGGCGCCCGATTATGATGTGGATGAACCCGACTGCAAAACATCAACTCTAAGCTCTGGAGATAATCAGAATAGAAATGGACAGTCATTCGGCATTCCATCGATATCTTCATCAGAGGTGTGCAGTACGAGCACTGATGAGGGCATATATCAAGAAGTGGAGGACGAGTCTACTGAAGACGAAAGAGAGGGTCGACTCATTTGTAGGCCATTAAGTCTAAAAGAGAATAACGAGACAAACAATTCTAAGGCCAGTGCTATATCGATAGGCTGTCCTAATAATGAATTGAAGCGTAAAAAAGCTAATGGTTTTTGTAGAGAAGACGCTGAAGAAGAAGCAGAAGAATGTGAAGAGAATTCAAGCAAAACATTGTTTGAAACTAAAAAATCATTAGAAAAGAACAAAATAATTAAAGAAACAGATTCTCAGCGAATAAAAACAGAGTCAGACAACAATTCACATCAAAATAACAGTTCATCGCCTGTAGCTGTTTTGCCCCCTCCACCCCCACCTCCTCCTCCACCACCGGTTCCTCTTTATGCATCGGTAAACGAAGAATCGGATAAAAGATGTGGCGCTCAAAACAAATTGGAAACTGAAAAGACTGAGAGGACTAACCGATACGAAAAGTTTTCGGGAAAAAAATGTAAACTCCCGGCACTGCCATTCATTCCGCCACAGTTTTCATCGCCACCGGATAGTGACACTAATATCCGTCCCTCAGAATATCTGAAAAATGTGGCCAACAGAACAGTCTCCGCATTTCCTGTCCCTAAATACGGGTATTTACGGGAAAATAGATATTATGGCGTCCAAAGGAAAATACAAAGAAGTGTTTCCGAGAATCACTTGTATGACAACAATGATTACGAAAGCATTAAAGGAATTTCAGATAATAGTGACAATGAAGACGATGACGACATCACTTCGTCAACAACTGATATCTACGGCTCTTATTCTAATGTGAGTGAAACGAGATCTGTAGCCAAGAGTGAGGCGGCAAATGGACTGAAGTTACCGCTCTCTCCGATGTCAACCATTTCCAGCATTACTTTTAGTGTAACAAAAGAAGAACTACAAAAGGTTTCGCTGAAGAAAACAGAAAAAACTAATTCTAATGAGAGATCAGTTCTTCTCACGAAAAACGATTTGATCGCAGAATTAAAAGCCGCCAAAGATTTGGACGGAATTAAAAAAGTTAAGGAACAGAAAAAGAGTAAAAATGAGGTCAGAATTAGTTATTAAATGGTTTTTATTTATTAAAAAAAATGATTCACTCAATTGGTTTGGACTGTAAAAAAGGGATTTCCCACTAATTATTGAGATCTTTAAGTTAAAGTTGATTAGATAATTAAATGATTGTAATTGACCTTGTCATTTTAGGTAATGTAATTTAAGCAGGGCTGTCCTAAATAAGCGTCAATTTCAAGGCTTTAAATTAAAACTTAAAAATATTTAAAATATTTTTTAATTAATTGATAATAATTTTCAATTTGAAGGTAAAGGAAAAGATAGCAGAAATAGCCAGCAACTACTCGGTTGATAATTTCCTGGATAAAATACCAGAAGTCGACCCCAAAGGAGTGCCAGTACCTCAATGGAAACGGCATATGTTGGCCAAAAAAGCTGCCGAAAAAGCCAAGAAAGAGGCTGAAGAACAGGTGGTCAGAGAGATCGAAGCGAAGAGAGTCAACGCTATCCCCGAATGGAAAAAATTGCTCAAAAAGAAAGAAGAAATTTATATAACGAGTCCTAAATATATAAAGTATTTATTATTTCTTTTAATTTTGAATTATTTACAAAACACTTTAAATTTAAAGCTAACGATTAGTTTTGCATAAATTTCAAAGAATTTGAGGCAAACCTTAGAGAAGACTTTCATTAGTTTAGAAAAACTAAATTCAAATCTGAAATCAGATCCTTTTGAGTAAAATATTTTTACTCATAAATAGAGTAAAAATTGCAATAATTAATAGATATTTTCACAAATATATCATTAAATATGAATTAGAGATAAACATAGATATTAGAGACAGAAAATACAGTAATTATATATAAATTTATATATTATGTGCCAATCATTACATTTTTATACCAATAATAGAGTGAAGACAGGCTCTGATGGCTTCGACACAACCAAATCAGAGGACAATTCAAAGCAAAAATTGATTCGTATTTCAAAAACAAGTATTAAATCGAATATAAAAACGAATTGTGAACAGAATAATAATAATAATAATAATAATAATAATAATAATAATAATAATAATAATAATAATGAAAAACAATTACAAGAAATCAAATTCAATAACTTTAAAGAGAATGACATAAAAGAGGAAAATAATAATCGAAATAATTATAATAATAATAATAATATTAATAATAATCAAAGAGAAGACGTTTCAAATCCATTCCTAAAGAATTTTCAACTGAGAAAGACTAATAGCATTTACTGGTAGTGATGCTATTTGATTGACCCTAAGCCTAATAGGAACTACCTAGATAATATTTTTGTAGCATTTCTTTTGTACAAAAAGTTTTAGTAAATTTCAAATCGATTTTTTTCAATAAAATAATAATTATTTGTAATTCAATTTCTGGCAAATTATTTGAAATCATTTTTAAATTTAAAATATTATATGTTTTTAAAAATACAGATTATTTTGAGATAAAGTTTTAAATAATTGACTGTTTTATTGAATAAAATTCGTATCTTTTTGTTGTTATTTAATTGAAATAATGGGGTTTCTTAACATTAATGCCGTATTCCTGAAGGGCTGGACTCAAGTCCTCCATAGTTAAGGTATACCTCTTGTCTTTGGAAGTCTTTTTGCTCTGTCCGGCGCCCCTCATCTTACAGTGTTGGAGGGCGTCGTTCACCACATCTGAGATGAACTTCTGGGCCGCCACTGATATCAGACGCACTCTGTTTTTGGTGAAGACATTTAAAATAAAGACAATTAAAGACATAATTTAAAGGACTGACATCCGTGGATCTGAAGTATCGAAACCCGAAGTATGTAAATAGTGAACCGTCACCGCATCCGGAATCTGATCCATAATTATGGTTAAGACAATCAAATCAAATAAATTATCACAAATTAATGAGTCGTACGGTTGGGGTATAATCTTCCAAATGGTTCAAAAATTCAACCAAAGGTTGTCCCACAGGCTTGACATTAGACGAGACATTAGTGGCCACTGTTTCCGTTGAATTGGTCTCTTTGTTTGTAACCTCATTTGTGTCGACTGCCATTGGAGTGGAACTGCTGTTTGACTGATCATCCATTGACTCCATTATCTTTAATAATTAATTAATTAAATATTATTTGAAATGAATGACAGAAATATATTTACTTTAAATATTGTTTAATTGAAAAAATGATAAAAATTAGAGAAATATTAAGAAAATGTTTGCATTTATTTAATTTGAAATTTGAATGAATTCACAAAACTATGGTTTGTTTTGTTTTATGAAAAATGGAGAGAAATAATTAGTTCTATTCATAAATAACGTGACGTTAAGTTAAATATTAGAAATAGAGCCCTCTTTTATTGAAAGGACACTCTTTTAAATTTAGATCTTTTCTTCAATATATCGGGCCTTCAATTCATCTTTTATTTAATGAAATAAAATTATTTAAATTAAAACTTATTTTATGTCAAAAAAGTTAATTCGAAAAAAAATTCTGTCAAAAATATGTCCCGAATTGAACCAATGTCTTGATCTCTAAATCGGTGGCGGGGGGGGGGGGGGGGGGGGGGTATCATCATATTAGACATTGATTGGTGTGGACTCATTGGAAGTGAAGGGGGTGGAGGAGGCGGTGGTTGACGACTGGCGTTAGTTATTCCATAGACATTCCAAGGACTGCCATTTGTTGTTTGTGTTGGTGGAGGAGGCGGTGGGACGGGAGACACAACACTCGATGACACCATTGAGTTCCAGCCTATAATTCAGAATATTATTTAAATTTTAATCATTTAAATGAATGAATTACTGTTTTGATTCCATCCGATGGGAGCCGTCGAAGAATATAAACTGTTTGTTGAATACGAATCAGTCATCGGATATGCGCTAACATTATATGGTGTCTGAGCTGTTGACCATTGATTGGGTGCCGAAGCCGTTGACCACGAATTTTGAGATAAATTAGGTGTCGGCAGAAGTGGTGTTGGACTCTGGGATGTCGTCGGCACAGCGCTTGCAATTGTGAAGGGAGGTGGAGGGGGCGGTGCGGCGATTGCTTTGGGCGCTGTCTGGGAATTCATTCCAATAGTCGGACCCATTCCTCCAGAAAATGTATTAACCATCGCACTGTTAGAAGTCTTAGGAGGAACCGGTCCTTCACCTAATTCTGCCATTAAAGACATGTATTCCTCATCAATCTTAGATGAGTTGGTGGTTCCGGTTGTGGTCTTCTTCTCTTTACAATCGCGTGCTATGTGTCCGACGCCATTACAATTGGTGCAAAGAACATTATTAGTGACATTAGGTTTGTCGGGACACTGCCACGACCTGTGCGCTGTAGACCCACAGTTAGAACAACGCGGGCCATCACTTTCTCTGAGAGTGCCGTTCAGAAGAGCCAATTCTCTTAATTGCATTCTTCTTAAGTCGTTCTGCGCTTCGGGTACTTCTACCCCCTGACGGATGACTTCTTTGATCTGAATTACCAAAAATTAGATATCATTTCAAAGATTAGATTATCTCACTTTATGGACAGCTTTCAAGACTGAATCATGGGTTAATCCAGTAATAAATGCATGTAAGGGTTCGTCTTCTCCAGGCATCGGCTGTCCATCCTTTCGACCAATTTTGCCTTCTTTTACAGATCCTTTACCTCTTATGATGATCTTCGCTCCGGTCTATAATACAAAATAATTGAATATCTGATCAAAATATAAATGAGAGAAGTGTTACATCTTTTTCCATAGCTTTCAAAGTGTTTCCCCTTGGACCAATCAGAAGACCAACAAAATTGATGTCTGGATACTCTTCCTGAGGAATGAGAACCTTTTCGCTGATCTTCAGTTGTGGAGGCCTTCAAAACGATAATTATTTAGATTTATATAAATTGAATGAAGACTTACTTATAATCTGCGGGCGGTTTATATAAGGGATTGAGTGAAAGCATCCTTTGGATGGAGTCGTGTCTCTTGTCCTCTAATTTTTTTCTTGTTCTAAACTCTCTGGTATTGAGTCGTTTGCCCTCATTATTATAGATAGGCTCAGGAGAGGGCGATCTGAAAAGGAAGGGCTCATATTCTACATTCTGTTCATTGATTCAAATTCGGAAATAAATTTATAGCTTTAATAATATTCAAGTGTTTTATAGACTAATTGTTAGCTGAAAGTTGATTAATGCTATTATTATTAAAATTGATTATAATTTGATTCCTATATTAAGTAAAAACAATTAGAAAATGTGCTGACATTTGATTCCTATAATAAAATTTGATTAATGGCTGAAATAGAAAATTAATTATTCTGTCAAAGAATATCGTCGAAGACCTAAAACCTAAACCATTTGAGGAAAGAATGCTTTAAGTGATAAAAAAAGTGACCAAATTTTAGGTTCAAAATAGACTATCGGTTGGAATGAAAAGCTATAAATTGGCCGAAAAGACATTTTTGGCGAAAATTCCAAACAAAATAATCAAAAGACGAATCGATTGATGAAGTGTTGAACGCAAACCTTTCTTCAGGATTGGCGGGTATTCCCAAATCACCGGAAAGCAACTGACGGCTAATGGCTTCGATCTCTACTTGCACTGAAAAACAATGGGTTAGAAAAGGGGGCCGAAAGACCCCATCGATTATAGCACTGATCAAACTTTTGTGATTAATTCTAAGACTTAGTACTAAAAGTGACTGAAAATTAAATCAAAAATAATTATTTAATTATTCAAAGCCTGAAAACAATTGTTTTATAAAATTATTTTGTGATTAAATTCTGATTAAATCTAAGAAAAGTGAACCACAAGAGAGGGAATACATACATAAATAGATCTGTTCCTGTTCTTTAGTCAAATTACTGGGCAGTATTGTAGGCATTCCCGGAATGAATACTTTTGACTCTTCATTACCACCCCATCGACTCTTCCGCTTTCGTTTCCTATCAATGGCTACTGTTATGAAAGACAAATACATTATTACCGATAACTTCAGTGGCCAAACGTCGATACAAATCATATACAATTCTCGAGTGGCCAACGATTGCAAAGGATAAAGAGCACATTATTTTTTATTCATGCAATCGATGTCCAGAAATAAATTTGATTTAAATTAAAAGATAACTCACGCGAACCAAAAGAGTCATTACTATTGGAGTCGTTGTCAAACTCTCTCTTATAACCACTCATTAATAGTTATAATCGTTTTAATGACAAAACCGACCAAAACTCAAATAACAAATAAAAGTAATAAAATTGATTAAAACATGAATTGATTGAAAATAATTTATTAATTTAACAAAAAATTATTGATTTCTCAAAAAATCTTTTCATTACTAAAATGGCGTTTTTTTAAAATGATTTGTTCGTAAAGTCTGTTACAAAAAAATAGTTTTCAAACAGCAGTTCAAACAAATTATTGATCGATTGAAACAAATTTTTAACAAAATTAATATCATTTTAAATAATTAAATGAATGAAAAAATGTGATTATGAATGCGTAATAAAAACCATTGATTTAATTAAGAGCTAATAAAGAGCCAAAAAATAATTAAAATTAATATCAGTATTGTTTTTGAATTTGAAATCGAAGTAAAATAAAAGAAAAATCATTTAATCGAAAAAAAAATAATTAACACTTAATTAGTAAATAATAACTCATTTGTACTTTTGATAGACATTAGAAGAAAGTCAAAGCTTAAAGTAATTAAAAAAGTTTAACCCTTTAGCTGAGGTTAGCTCCCATTCGAGGCTTTCGCGAAGATTTTCGTTTACCAGAGGAGGAGGTTTCCGAAGTTTCTCTGAGCGAATCGGGAGTTAATATCTCGATTTCGTCGCTTGAATTCTTGGGATCTATGTTTGATATCTGAACAATCGATTCTGGAGTAAGAATTTCGACCTCATCTGAAGAGTTGGAGACCACTTCAATCAAAGTCTTACTTTCTGTTTGTTTTTGTGCTGAGCTTTTCTGTGGAGGAGTTTTATGCGACTGATTATTTCGGGCCACCTGTAAGGGTACAAATTGGTGGTCAAACGCTGACTGACTGCCAGAAGTAGCGCGTGAGTGATGAGAGACACGTCTTGGATTAGGGCTGTCATTCGTCACATTATTTTGAATTTTACGATTATTTCTGTTTTGAAACGAAGTTTGTTGTGATTGTTGTTGTTGTGGCGTAACGTTTACCAAATTATCACTTCTTGTGTCGAACAACTTCTTTGGCTGAAGATTGCGATCTTTAGTGGCAGATGTGGTTGTGTTGACTCTTGAAGACTGATTCGTTCGTTTTTGCAATTCTTTGAAAATTCGTTCGTTATGTTCGACAAACGAATCGGGAATATATGGCTGTGAGTCGTGTTTGTGGACATAATTCACTTTTACGTTCTTATTGATCCACTTCGGTGGTGGTCGTGGCAAACAACTCTCGGGTATTCGAGGCCTATTCGGAGAAGTTTGATTGGGAGCAACAAATGTCGGCGAAGACAATAGTTTTTCGGGACGACTCAAATCAATATTTGCGTTGAACTTGTAATTGATTGCTTGTAAGGCCTGTCGGGATATAAACTCAAAGGCATCGTCTATCGACTGGTGATTATTAATCAATTCTATGAAATAAGTGCTGTCCGGAAGAATCAGTTTGATAGACTTGGACTTCATGGGACCGGTATGTATTATATCAAACTTTGGGTTTTGATTATAAAACTGTTCGCAGGCTTTGCTCAGAATTTGTCTGAAGCTCTCAATTAATTGAAGTTTATTTTTGTATGACTTGTTTTGTCCCAAATTTTGTTCAACGCTTTCATACCTTCTGTTTTCCGGAATATTCTTCTGATTTCTGTTTTTCTGATTTGGTTTTCGATCCGTTCCTTCTTTTTGCTGATTTGAGAAATTACTGTTTGGCAGTCGTTTCTGAGCTGTTATATCAGCAAAAGATGTCTTCGGCAGTGAAGTGCTATTATTTGTCTGCATTTGAGTCAAGACATCCCACAACTTTTGCATCGGAGGAAATTCTTCACTCTTTTGCGTTTCATGTTTCGGTGACTGAAATGGAGATGTCTTCGAATGATTCAGTGTTTGAATAGAAATAGCCGTTTGTGGGTTTACTGAAGTTGTGCCCATATTGAATGGAGGAGTACTGGGAAATCGTGGCCGAGGCATACGTTGACCAAAAGAGTAATTAAATTGAAATCTTCCGGAGTTTTGATCTCTAAAGTTATTGTTTTGTCGATTATTTGGATGAGAGATATGCTGTGGTTTTGATTGCAAGGGTTGACCAGAAATAACAAACTGTTCGTATTTTCCGGACATTTTCAAGCCATAAGTGATGTTAATGAGATTAGCAGGGGATAATTTGTAGCCCTTTCCTGGACTGCACCTCAATTTTGTTCCGCCAACAAATTCTTCATCGAATACAACGTCGAACAAAGTGTTGACTTCTTTTTCAGGGTCTATATGTTTACCAATAATAGTTCCCTTTGCGCCCAAAGGAACAGAAATACCACTTCGAATGTTAACCACTCTATCGAAGAGTTCATATTTAGCTTTTGGATCCGGAAGAGAATAACCCAAATAATGGATGGGACGGAACAATTGATTAGGTCTATAGGTATGGAAAACCGGATCCAACTCTTTGGGAAATACCTAACGATAAGAAAAATTAAAACAAGAAATGATTCAAAAATATCTCACGATATGAGTATTGATAACGTCTTCAATGGCTTCCACAACGAATTCATCGAGAATTTCTGCGTTGCATTTCTGACGCCTTTCTTGAGATGACTCCAATGACTTCAACCAATTGACCAGTTTTTCCAATGTTTTATGTCTTTTGAATAAATAATTAGAAGATATTGTAAATCAAAAAAGAGGTTAAATTAACTTATTTTCTCCGGGAATCAGGTCTTCGACCGAAAAGAAGTCTTTATCGACACAAACCGATAGCTTTTCAAAAATGAATGGAAATTGAGTCATATATTCAGTCAACATTTTGAAGACTTTGTCAGAGAAGAGCCAGGCGTCGTTTATTTTAATTGAAAATCCGGGCACTTCTTCGTTCCTCGCATTAAACTTCAGATTCAAACCGATATTCGTTCGATTTTTTTGATCGGATTCCGAAGTCTTTATGAAAATAGTTCCGAGCATTCGAGACAATAAATGAGGACTCATTCCAAGTCTTGAGGCCAATATATAATTTGGAACATATCTTTCGTGAATTATTTCTTTAGCCCTATCCTGGATTTCTCTCAAATCTGGCTCTAATTTTGGGAATACCTCTACTTTGACCAGTCCTTCATAAGTAAGACATTCGTTAACAACAGCAGATGAGCCATAATATGGGTTATCGATAGGAAAGCATCTAGCTCCCTTCGAATAAATCTCTTCGAATGTTTTAAATTGTTGGCAGTGCTGTTCACAAATTGGAAGATCTTTAACTACTGTCTGAATGGGACAAACCATTGGCTGTTTTGACCATTGCTTCTCTAAAGTGACTAATCCGTCGGCTCCAGTAATATATTTACGGCCAGTCATGGGATAGACATGAAGAAGAATATCTGTATCGCCATTGATGATGACTCCCCACCTCTCTTTGTAACGTTTAATCAAAGCTTTTGCCCTAATTTTAGTTTCTATAAATTCTTTGTCGTCCTCTTTGTTTTCGTCGCAAAATATTTGGTTATTATTGATATAATATTTGTGATGTTTGTCATACACTCGGAAGACAATGGCCTCCAATAGATGCGGCCAATTAACGAAAACTACTTTATCCAAATAGTTTTCAATAACATCTCTAATGTCGAAAGAGATTTCGTTTTTGATGATTAACATCATATTCTCTCCATTCGAAGCTGACTCAAAGACCCGAACCCTCTCTTTTTTGACTACAGCTTCGTGAGGGATGTGCTGAAGAGTAGGAAATCCAGGGAAATACACATCGAGTCGAACCCCTTCACAGAGACCTTTTTGGATGTGTTCTTTTGGTAACCAAAAGGCATTCATAACGAGGGGCGTACATTTAGAATGATTTTGGACAATATCGGGGAAAATGGCCCTATTCGGAGAATTAAAGGGCTCCAGAGTTTGTTCTGAGTAAACAAACACCAGATGTGGTCCGTGACTATTACGACGCAATTGATCTCTACTCAGATGTTTCTCCAAACTCTTGACTGCATTTAAAAGACGCTTTTCATCAATGAACGGAATGAGAACGACTGCTTCCCAGGCCTGTTGTTTTTCATTCTGATCTGTTTCAAAGTCTTCCGGATAGTAATCGATTAATTGTGAGCTCGGATTCGATACTAAACTCTCAAAGGCTTTTGGCAATAAGTCTTTACTCGCAGCCGGAAGTACTGCCAACAGCTGTTCGAAAGGCTTAAAGGGTTCACCCCTTTCGAAGTTAAGGTCTATGTCATCGAAGTCATGAACATCAGAAATATATGGCGCGTAGTGGTGCGGATAAAACCAACTCCACGATACACAGCCGTCGTAATAGTAATGCAAATTCCATTGAATGGCGCGAATATATTCGTGCGCCTGTTCTTTTAGGACAGACTCATCTACGCTCTCGTAATTCAATTTACTTATATAGTAATCCCTTTTATGAGACTTAAACTCTTCCATAAACATACCCTTCTCATCCACAGAATCACTGCTATCGTAGATGTCTTCAGATTCATAATTATTGTCGCTCTCATTATCACTGTTTGCGATATCAATCAGTTCTTTAGGTACGGAGGAATGGGCGACACCACCCACTGCGCCATCAGCCTCGAAGAAAGCAGAGGTGTCTTCGAGATCGCGTTTAAATAATTTTCTACCGGTTTTGTTCTCAAAGTACTTGAGATCAGCGTAAGTATCACTAAAGTTGTCGATATCGATGTGTTTCAACTCATTTAAGTATTTCTGAAATCGACTTAAATTGAGTTTTCCGTCTTCATTGAGA
>JAQGCE010000277.1:0-14009 GCA_034699185.1 Eupelops torulosus
ATTTTTCTCATCTATTTTGCAAATCTCTTATGATTTTAGTCTTCAATCATTAGTATTAAGGCATAAGTTTAGGAGAGAAGAGAAGAAATTCAATTATAATCTAAATATACATAAAAAGAGTTTTGTTTTATTTTGTGGCTGAAAAGAGACAAAAATTAGCGAAACTTTTTGTGTGATATTTATAAACATAAAGAGCGCCCAAATTATTAGTCGCCTGTTTTATGTACTATCAAACAGGAATCCCATGTATTGTACGCATCCGATGGTAATGAGAGCCAAACGCATAAACACATACCGCAGGAGAGGTCCTCGGCCTAAGACTAAATATAGGTTTTTGCTCTACTCCGGGAGCTCTTAGAGCTTAGGATGCTTTTGGCCGGGACTACTATTTCGATACCAATAGTGAGACTCCAACTCTATGTTCAGAGCACTGATCTTTTGCAGCAATTCTTATACATTTGAATGAGAACTCTATTCTATAGCAGACCTGACTATCAATGAAGAGGTGGAGGAGGAATCACTATGGGATGGGATGAGACGATTGCATGCAATGCCAGGAAGTGAAACATAACAACAGACAACTTTTGTTCATTCAATTCTGAACCCAATTCTTATTATTATTCATCAAATATTAATATTTATGACAATTGGCTTCAATTTTTTCATCACTCCATCAAAATCTATAATTAGTTTTTATTTATAAACACCTTTTCTTAACTAATATTTTTGTGGCAAATATTTCAAAGTTTTTAATTTGAGTTTAATTTTGAGTAAAACAACAAATCATTTAAATATTCTTCAAATTTAACTCAAAATGTGTTCGCAAATAGTTTTATTCATTTAATAAAATGAATGAAAATTACATAATAGTTGTGAAACTCAATTATATTCTCTTTCAATATTTACTTTAATTTTGTTAATAATGTAGAAAATTATTCAAATAATTATTTATTTAATTAATTAAATATAAGTAATCTATTGATAAAAATGAATGAAATTTCAAAAACTACTTGATATTAAAGTGCTTTAGTGCTCCACAATTATTAAAACATCGATTCGGCACCGCTTTCGGGGGTGGCTCTGACAGACCACCAGGATTCAAGTGATAGGAACAGCTCTGATCAAACATCAACTTATGAAAACATAGCGGTAACGGATTCAATAGATAGCATATTAGAACCAGAACCTATTAGTGGGATCAGTAGTGGACACCACGGGGTTAAGCATAAACCAGAATTTCATAGAATATTGATTTATAACCCGATTAGTCACTTAATAATGTTGGATGTCTTCCGGAGTCTAAAGACTTTGCTGAAGACAAGTCGCGTTCAAATCGATAACAACATCTTTCGGCTCCACTACTCAATTACAGTCATTTTATTGCTGGCCTTTTGTGTAATCATTACAACCAAGCAATACGTTGGCGATCCCATAGATTGTGTAAGAAGTGAAGCCATTCCTCAGAGTGTTATCAACACTTATTGCTGGTATGTATTGATAGACACATTCACACAAACATTTGTGATTAAAAATAATACTTTCCTCTACTTATTGTTTGTAACAAATTTTCTGTCAATCAAAGGATTCACACAACATATACTGTGCCAAGGAGCTTACACAAGGAAGTGGGTGTTGATGTAGTTGCACCCGGAGTGGACATGGAGTCAAATCCAAAAGAATTTCGATACCATAAATATTATCAATGGGTCTGTTTTGTGCTGTTTTTTCAATCGACATTGTTTTACATTCCCCGATGGCTGTGGAAGATGTGGGAGGGTGGCAAAATACAGGCCCTTATGATGGACTTGGATGTGGGCGTCTGCAGTGACGCCGAGAAAAAACAGAAAAAGAAACTCTTAGTCGACTATCTGTACAGTAGTCGAGGCCATCACGAATGGTATGCCGCCCGATATTTCTTCTGCGAAATATTGGCTCTGGCCAATGTATTGGGACAAATGTATATGCTTGACAAATTCTTCGATGGTGAATTCCTAACATATGGGCTTGATGTGATCAAATTTTCACAAATGGACCAAGGTAAGTCTGCACAACTCCTACAACAATAACATCAGAGCATAAACTAATCACTCAATTCTATGCTTTCAGAGGAAAGGATCGATCCTATGATTCGTATATTCCCTCGAGTGACCAAATGCCGCTTTTACAAATACGGGCCGTCGGCCAATATAGAGACTATCGATGCTCTCTGTTTACTTCCCCTCAATATAATCAACGAAAAAATTTATATATTTGTTTGGTTTTGGTTTTTAATATTGGCTGCACTGACAGCCGTTGTCATAATGTTTCGTTTAGTTATAATCGCCTGTCCGCCCGTCAGAGTTTATCTACTGAACCTGCGCTTCCGATTCTCACAATTAGATCACTTGCATACCATTGTCCGCCGAACATCAATCGGTGACTGGTTTCTGGGTAAGTCTACTCTATATTCTGCCCTTTCATTAATGCAAAAAACAGAATAATTTTGAGTTTACAAAAGCAGATCAATATTTAAGAAAATAGCTAAGAATGAAACAATTTGCACTTGACATACGTGTATGTCCTTTCAATAGACTTTCAATAAGTATGTCTTTTAGATCCTGTTCTCCGATCTAAAGCAATAGGTCTGAAGTCTAGACCTATTAATTATTCTAAAACGATATAAGTGTCACTCTTTGCATATCATAATGAATTGCAGTCAAAAACCATTCAATTTCTTAATTACTTCTAAATTTAAGTTTTACGAAGAGTTTCTAATTGTGTGTATTTTCATCAGTGTATATGTTGGGACAAAATATTGATAGCGTTATATACCAAGAAGTAATTCAAGATTTGGCCACAAAAACTGATTCGCAGCCCAAAGAAAGCGCATCATTAATGTCTTCTTAAGATTTTCTAAAGTTGAGCTGATCTTCGTCTCAAACAAGAAGATAAGTGTGTAAGAGATGGTCAACTGATGACAATTTTCTATTGCAAACAGCAATTGATCCCATTTCAAGACAATTGAATTATCCAATAGAAATGTTTGACACAAATAGACAAATAATAATAATAATAGAGAAGAATCGGTAAAACAATTGGTTTTAGGAATTCATTGATTTAAAAATTATTTATCGATAACTAAATGTGAGATTTAGAGGAAAAAATAGTCAGAAAAACTTTCAGTCATTTAATCATTTTATAAATGTATAAAACTTTTCCAACTTTTCTATTTATTTATTGAACAAAACGATTGGTTTTTGTTTTGTTTTTTTTGATTGTTTTAATTATTTGAGAAAAATTCAGAGATTTTTAAGAATATGTTAAATATGTGTAAAAAAAAGTATAATTCTATTCAATTAAATTGAATTTAATTTTGAGTTGATTTGATGCTGTGCTGAGTGGCGCTACATTCACAGCTCTGGCGAAGGAAAGCAAAACGTTTTGCGTAATCTTAAAATTCGATATCAAAGCCAAAAGTTTTGTGAAAAAATTATTAGAAGCTTTAGATACAGATATAGTGCTTCTGTGACTCAAGAGTTATACTTCAGTCGACACAAACTAAACGTTTGTTTTGAAATCAATTCTTGAATTCTTGATAAATGCCTTTCAAGTGAATACTCTTTTAGTTTTGTAGTTCTATTGATTAGAACAGTGCCCATAAGTCATCCCAACAATGCATTTATGGACAGTGTCTTTGATCATCATTTATATTCTGACCGTTGATTTCGATTACAGTGAGTATTGTATAGGAAATGTCAAAATTCACTCAAACCCTACTTAACTCTAATTTAAGAACTAAAGCCCTAATAAATTGCCCGACCATTACATCCATAACAAGGCTCGCAATTATTTTTAGAATAAATCAAAGTAGATAGATCAAAATTCAATATTCATTGTATTGAACAATCAATCAGCTGTTTGGCTCTGAGATTATAATCAAGAGCACAGAGAGATCGCATACTCTATAAGGTTAGAGAGAATATGGTTTGGATTGCATTCTAAGCGTTCACTTCATGCTTAAATCGTTTTGATCCTAATTATAGCTCAAACACTCCTAACTCAATGACATAGACTCGCTTTGATTCTCTAAAAATATTCATTTAATGACAGAACAGATTCTTTTGTACTGAAAAACTGCATCCATTCATATGTGCCTCAAATTCATAGTTAAAAACTACAATCAAATCACTTATCATTGAGATCTCCAAATAGACACTCAGCCATTGATAATAAAGCAGTGCTTCCCTGGTAGCAATTCCGCAAATAAATTCACAAATAAACATCACCATCATAAAATAACCGAAAATAACATGATTTAAAGCCTGCAACCAAGACACTAATTGATTTAAACTTACAAAAAATCATTTCTATAGCACTTAATTATTTCAAATAAACAGTTCATTTAAATGACAAATAAATGTAATAAACATTTGAAAACTGGATTACAAATACAATAACTGAATCTAAAGCTATGTTTATCCACAAAACAATAAACATTTTTATTTTATTAACTTTTTTTCAAACGTTGTCAGCATTTTTCAATCACTTCTTAAGAAATACTAATAAATCAAATGTTTTGTTGAAAGAAA
This sequence comes from Eupelops torulosus, assembly GCA_034699185.1. Classification (NCBI taxonomy): domain Eukaryota; kingdom Metazoa; phylum Arthropoda; class Arachnida; order Sarcoptiformes; family Phenopelopidae; genus Eupelops; species Eupelops torulosus. The sequence continues at coordinate 4,569 of JAQGCE010000277.1, forward strand.
GTTCAAAACTTAGACAAAATCCAAACTTGCAATCAATTGAAACCAATAATCACATTTCAACTTCAATTTTTAACACATTTGCAAATAATCTATTAAAAGTTGCCTAAAATTGCTCTGTCATTTGTCAACTGAATGTGGAAACCAAGTGCATCCAAAAAAGTTTTGATTCATTGATATTTTAATCCCATTATGTCTTTTATATGTTTTTGACTGAAGAAAAATTAATTCAAAGGTTCGGTAAACGGTTTGCAACGGAATGTCAAACAAAACGATGAAACCAAAGTCAAATGTAAGGAAGTGGTGGACGAAGCGCTCAGACAGTACTGGGATCACTCTAAAGGTCATTTTAAAAGCATTACTCAATCTATTAAAACAAATAAGAGCAAGAATATCTCAAAAAAATAGAACACACTTTTTTCCACCAAAACATTCCTATTTTAAGAATAAAAATAAATTTGATCTTGACAAATCTATTAAATATAATTTGAAAAACGACACATAATTTAAACTTTTTTGAGTTAATTTTAGTTAAAGAATTTATGACAGAATAAATAAAACAAACAAATTTGTGACCTAGTTCATTTTTAAGTATTCATTGAACTATGAGTTTATGTCTAAATAGAAAACGCTATCGAAGAGGAAGACGATGACGAAGATAATAGTCGAGAAAATAATCCATTAACACATCAAAGGCACGATGAGGAGGAGGAATGCGAAGAAGATAAAGATTCTAAGGAAGATGATAACGATGATGACGACAAAGATGAGAGCGAAGAAGTTGAAAAAGTAGCCCAGGTTAAATCTGAAGAGAATAAAGAAGAGACTGAAGAAGAAGAGGAAGAAGAAAAAGAAGAAGAGAAAGACGACGAGAAACAAGAATCAGCTAATAGTCAACAAAATAGTGAAGAAACTAAAGATAGTCCGACAAAACAAAACGACGAACGAATTGAGACAAAAGACGATAAAAGTAAAGAAGACGACAACGAAGATAAAGAAAAGGAAAGTGAAGACAATACTAATAAAGATAATGAAAGCAATAATGAAAATGAGAGCGAAGAGGAGGAAGTAGAAGAAGTGAAACTTCGTTCGCGCGCCCATATCGACGATGTCCTCAGATTATATGAAATCGGTTCTCAAGATGTAAGACATGTTATTTAACTAAAATTTTTGTGAATTATTCGTTTTGCAGGATATCAATGAAAATAATCTAATTTTGTCGATATTTCGCGAAATGAAAAGACTTTACGAGTCTTCAGTCAAACCTTTGGAAATGATTTATAAGTATAGACACATCACTACACGACTGATCACGTAATCCATTAAATCAGTTAAAACAATAAAATATTAATCTAAAGAATATCTTCAGAGACGCAGAATTGCTTCGCAAGCAATCGATGGTACTTTTCTTGGGACAAAAATCAACGGGAAAGACATCTTTAGTAAACTATTTGTTGGGAATCGATGGCACACAAATGGAACTGACAAAAGGTATCAAATTCTAGCGGCTTTACTTCAAATTTAATCAACTATGGTTTCAATTATGGATAGGTGTGGCAGCGGGTTATCCCCACTTCACAGTTTTAAGTTATGGTGAAAATTATACCCGACTCAGTCCTACAGAACTTTCAGCTGATTTCACATTTTCAAGTCTTCAACAATTTGGACAACAATTTCTGGAGAATTATATTCAGGCCTATAGAATGCCAATCAAATTATTGGAAAAGGTATCATATTTCAGATGAGAGAAGGAAAGCCTAAAAGTTTATGGCTATCCTTTTAATAAAAATGTTTTTATAGCAATTATTTCAAACCTTTTTCAATCAATAGATGACAATAATCGATAGCCCGGGACTTATAGATCCTATCGGCGGCAAAATGGATGCCGCGGGACAAGTAATTGACAACGATGTTTACCAGTGGTTCATTGATAGAAGTGATGTCATATATATTGTGATAGACGTCACTCAAATCCAACTCTCGAATGGACTCAAGCTTTTGATTGAACAGCTCAAGGGTTAGAATAAATCAATTGATTTGTTATTTGTCTTCTAATTGGTATTTATTTGAACGAAAGGACGTGACGTACGTTTCATTTTAAGTAAGACGGATCTGGTACCTGAACAATCACAAATTGTAACAATTATTGGTCAACTCTTATGGATGTTGTCCCCAATTATGCCGAGTGAAAGACCGCCACAAGTGTTCGCACTGACCAGTGAGTGTTCAAACACTTATTTACAAACCATTGCTTAAAACGAATGTCATGTTTAAAGCTGTTCCACAAGACGTTTACGACGCCTTCATTGATGATCAGGAGATCTCATGGCTTAAGGACTTATCGAATCAGATAAGTGGCATAAATCGCGTCGAATCAAGAATAGCAGCTCTTAGAAGACATGCCATACGGGTTAGGAACCATGCTAAATTAGTGGACTGCTATTTGGCCACTTTCTATAAAAATAAAGGAATCTTTACTTTCGGTAAATCCTTTCACTTAAAAACTCATTAAACAATAATTAATCAAATTTTATCTAAATTAGGCGCCAGTTCTCGACAACTGGCCAGTGATATAACTGAAAACCCCCACCAATACAGGGTCTATAGCGGAGCTTTAGCCGGACAGTCACAAAATATCTCCAGATATGATTTGCCGGATCCGGGCGTTTACAGAGAATTTTTTAGGTATTTTTCATTCAATTACGACAAAACTTAACCATATTTTCTCACATATTTACAGATCTAATCCATTGATTGACTTTAAGCCACTGACATCAACTTGTTCATATTTCAAAGGCTGTCCCATTGACAAACTGGACATTACTATAGCCTATCAGTAAATGATTTTATAAATGATTACAATTAAGATTAAAATCCAATTATTTTGTTAGACTTCCAGAACTGGTGGGCAAATACAAGAAACTGACGAGAATACAGCCCTACCCATAGCCCATACCATCCAATTAGAGATCATTTAAATAATTATTTGATTGAAAATAAAGTAAAATATTTAATTGTTTCGATGATTTAATTTACGATCAAATCCAGAGATTAATCACTTATTAAATATATTTTTCATAATTAAAATCATTTGAGTCTAAGTTTGGAGACAAAAGTCTAAGTATTTGAAAATCTGTAAAAATTATTGATGACTATCAGTGTCCCGATCAGCACCTGATGCCTGTTCCGATGGCCATAAATGTACCGAAAGTGCCGCCACCCTATCAGTCAGTAAGTGATTACCAAATTAGTGAACAATTATCAAAATGTTTCATTTGAAACAATACCTGAACCATGACTTTGGCCATCGATGAGAGTAATTCACGTCCTCTCAGTCCTAATCTGTAAATCATTTTTAAAATTAGTTAAAAAATAAATGATTCAAATGACTAAACACTGAACAAAAGTTTGTGCAAAAATCAATAAAATCTATTCCAATTATCTCAATATAATTATGGTCAGAGCCATACAAAATCAAGGTCAAAGATTTAAAATTTTATATGTAGACCAGAGATAGCCAAGCTCGGCCGCTCCAGGGGGATCCCTGGGATTTTACTAAATATCGTCAAAATGGCTATAAAAAGGGTTATTTTAATAGGTTTTGAGTGTTTAAAAGCATAGAAAATGCATAAAAACAATCGTTTGTGAATTTTAGGCCTTTTCTATGCGAGTTTATCATTAGGTTAAACACTAAACAGATATTAAAACAACTTGTACATAAATAAATTCAATCAGTATGAATTTTTTTTGTCAATTTGAAGAAAAATTCTTAGGGGGTCCTTCATACATTCAAAACTCAGGGGGATTTTCAGAATTTTCAAACTCAGGGGACCCTTGGCTGACCCTTGGCTATCCCTGATGTAGACTCTACATCATAGACGAACCAACAGATTTTGATTAATAATTAATAATAATAATACAGTCATTTCCAATCATTACCTTTAACAAATTGGGTTTTCATAAATTGGTTAAAATTAATGATTGGTTAAAGCTATTGATTGAAAACATAAAAGCATTTTAAGTCTTAAGACTTAAAAGTAACAAGGTATCTGATTTACTGGTTGTTTCGAAAATTACCAAGTTTAAAATATTAAGAATTTTGAATGCCTTAACCTTACATATAATTAAAAACTATTTTCAACAAACTACCAATGATTTCAAATAAGATAAATGAATTCTAACCGCAAAGCGTTGAGACCACCGAAGACAACGCCCGACGCCATACCGACACACATTCCCTATCAATTGAAAACAAATTAGTTATTAAAAGATTAAACAAATAGTGGTATAGACTGAGACCATTGCAAATCCGTATTTGACGCGATCGAAACACGAGGGCTGCGACCGATTCCCATAAACGCTGCCGACGGCCGGCATTTTTACGATAATTCACAACAAAAATAACCGAAATTAAAACAATTTTAAAAGAGATTCAATCAATTGTGTGGTTAATCACTGGATTGACAATAATTCAAATAAGTTTCCTATTGTTTAAATCAATTTAAAAGTTTGTTGATTTTTTGTCCAAGAGAGGAATTACTAAGGTGATTTATGCAACAAACACATTTGATTTCTAGACAAAACAGTGAACGCCCATGCGCATTCAATCTAACCATGGTTTTTGAAGGACACACTAAACGCTATTGTTATAAGATCCCCATTATAACGTAGTAGGCTCAGTGGTCTAGGGGTATGATTCTCGCTTCGGGTGCGAGAGGTCCCGGGTTCAAATCCCGGCTGAGCCCTGTTTTTTTTTCTAATTTTAAGTAAAACATTTTATTTTACTAAAAATTGTCATGTTCCTTTTGCCACTTTAATCAAAATTCACTAGGTATTTCAATATTTAATTCAATAGGAAATAATAAGACAATGATTTTGATTAATAATTGGAATGATTTTTAATTTAGTGTATTATTAAAAACAATAAATAAGTGAATTGTTTGTGAAATTTGCATAAATTGTCGCTCTTTTGCTTTTAATCATTAATCAAATGAATTCGAAAGTTTTGATTACATTATATATTAAATTATGTTTCAATAGAATTGATTGCAATAAACAATTGTCAAACAATTGATAACCACTCGCTTTGGTTTCCAAAGACCTAATGTTTTGTTTTATGAATACATTTAATTCTAAATAAAACTTTAATCAAAGGAATGAAATTCTTTACAATTTATATCAATTGTTTGCGATTTTCATAATAGCGGCCAAACTTTGGAATACAAGACATGGAAGATATGAAGACAAATGACTTTAATTACAATAATTATGTTTCAAAATAAAATGAGAAATAGATCTGAATTTAAGTTAATTTAAGTAAAAAATATTTTTATTATATACTGTTATTTGATATATAACTGAAAAGTTGAGTCCATTTTAAATGTTTAGTGCATTTAATCCGAGATTTGTTGAACACAAAGAGAGAAATAATAATTTATTTCATTATTTGTTTGTCTTTCTATTGCCTGCATTCAAATATCTGAAGCCAGCGATTGATTTAATGACGAGTCGTCGCTATCAGAGTCACTATCGATGAGATCGGGAACTGTTTGATCGCTCGCATAAATAGCTTTATAGCACTCCGTCCATGTGCTCGACGAGGGACTGGCCGTTAAAGCTGTTTGGCTTATATTCGCTAATTTATTATATTTGCAACTATTGACGGAACGGTAGTTTTTAAACCAACGATGTGACAGAACTTCTTCAGCTGTCAGGCGTTCAGTCGGCTCCAGTCTCATAAGACTTCGGATCAAACACTTGGCGTGTGGGGAAAGGCTTTCCGGAATGGTGTACGTTCCTCTTCGTATCTTACAGAAGAGGACCGATGGGTTAATGTCGTGAAATGGGTAACGGCCCACAAGCATTGTATACAGAATTACTCCTAATGACCAACAGTCTGCTCTTCGTGCTGAGTACTTGCCCTTATTCACAGAAAGAATCTCAGGACTGACATATGCAGGACAACCCAGTTTATCACTTAGCATATCATCGTCACTATCTTCCAGCACAAGTGCGTCCTCAAGAGTTTCCAGTTTTAATTGAGTTCTAAAGTCAAGTAAAATATAATTAGATTAGAAAATCAAGATATGACTCATTTTTATCCATACCTTTCTTTGTTTGCAAATAAAAACTTTCTGAGTTTGAGATCTCTTAAAATGATTCCATTGTTATGACAGTCGGCGACAATTGAAACGATTTGATGGAATAAATGAATGGCTTCTGATTCTCGCAGACGTTTTTTGCTTCGGACATAAGAGTGCAGATCACCGAATGCTGGCGGAAATAATACAAATGTGTTTTGATTGGCCACTAAGACCTGTTCCACTCGATTGATGGAAGAGTGACCGTCCATTCTCAAGTGACCTGACAGGAACTGGTGATAATTTTTGGTGGACACCATCTGTTTAAACAAACAAAAGTAGATTAAAACACTGGAAAACATTTAATAACTAATGAAGACATACTTTGCAACAAAACTCTTGAGTTGTTTGAGTGTCAACACAACGAAACAAATTGCTTGTCTCGAACTGTTCCACTAAAATGTATTTATCGCCGAAACTGAGCGGTAGGTTAACACTGGAGGGAACACCCGGTGCTAAAACAGGAGGAGATGGTGGCTGAAGATTAGGACTCAAACTTGACTTCTGTGACCATAACTTTGGACTTTTATCACTTGAAAGGTCGAGACGGGGCCGTTGACAGGTCGGCGCTGATGACTCGGATCTGTGGCTCATTTGCTTTGCTTCAGTTGCTATAGATTTCAGTCTAAAGTTTTAAATAATTAAATCGATTTCGAAGACAACACTTTTTAGAAAAGTTATTAAACGAAACGATTGACTTCACTAAACATTTATGTAACTCTTCAATGAATTTTTGCTCAGAATAACTGCTGAGAGACACGAATAAACCGTGTGTTATGTTGTGCTTTTAACACAACTACAGATATCACAGATACTAATAAAAAACTTTTGCAATAATTATATTTAACTGCAATCTTATAAATGATAAACAAAATTATTCGGTAGTCGTATGTATTGAATGATGAAATATTTGTTCAAAAATGAGACACTGTTTTCACTCTTGGAACTCAGTCTTGCGTTCAGTATATAACGAAGTTTGGACTCTTCTTATCTCCAAATGAGAAATACGTGATTTATTTAACGTAGACTTAAATCAAATCAGATTCGGATAACTATAAGATGACGTCTTCCCAAATAAATCGTCAAATCTGTGGAAAAAATAGTTAATTAAAACAAAGTTACGCTAAAACTGTTATCAAATCTTATATTCAATGAAATTGTTTATTAAGTCGACTCAAAAATTGCAAAAATGTTTTTGAGATATTTGTTGAATAAAAGGATTTGATTCAAAGTTAATTATAAGATGGAAGGTAAGAAAGAGAGGCCAAAAGGCGGACCACAACTAGTTTTCAAATTATTTTAGCATTGATTTAAAGTTTAGTGGCCTTTACTGGTGTTTGTGCTGTTGTTTAGAAGCTGTTTGTCTATAACTATATGCTATCGACTGATTAGAAAAACAGATTCTCAGCCAATGCTTACGATTGCGAAACCAATTATGAAAAAAATAAGCAAAAAAGTAACTGAATATATGGCAAACAAATCGTGTATTAACTTTGATTACAGCCTAACGTGAAAGACCTTAATATCACTCCATATTTAATGGTTGCCATGTCTTAAGGCTGATATCCTCTGACTTGTGGCCAATCATATGACTCGACCTCATAATACTTAGTGTTTATTTAGTCTAAATTTCGATTAAATATTTGAATAACAGAATATATTTCAATTAAATCGGCCCTCAATTGTCAAATGGAGGCCAAAAACATATCAAAATTCATTTCTAATCCAAATAATTATCGAATTGTGTAATCGAAAGATTAACATTAGCATGGTATATTAACATGGTTAGCATGATACTTTCAAATTATTGACACTTTTAATTAAATCCATTTGAAAAGAGAACAAAACATTAATAAAATATACAAAATATATAAGAAATTAATGAATGACTTGAGAAACAGGAATACTAGTTATCAATAGTTTGGATCAATTGAGTGCATTGTATTATATGCTGTGCTCTTTTATGCCATAATTTCGACTGACTCAGGTCATTCACTCAACACATACCTTAAGACAAGCATCACAAACAAACTGGTTTAATAATTAACCATGTTTCAAATATACACTACTAAACAATGGGCACACATTTCACAAAGAAATTAAGACAAACAAAAATCATTAAAATTTTCAAAAAAATAAACAAAATTAATGACAAAATCAAAGCCAAATCAAAATTAAAACGTAAATTGATTTCAAACACAAAATGAAACAAAATTAATCCCAAAACACAATCAGAGATTCAATAAAATAGTTAACTAAATAGTTAAGAGATAACTATTACTAACTATTAGTGCAATGCCTTTGCAATCAATTCAATGAATGGATTACACGTTTCGAGTGAAACAAACAAACAAAGCGGACACACATTTACTACAATTACTGCAAATAATTAATAATTAATGTTTTGCACATCATTTCAACACTAATTCAATACTAAAAACAATGACTACAAACAATTATCTAAAGTTATTAATCAATAGTTAGATTTGAAAATTAGAAAAACTTTTTCATTGAACAAAGAAAATGTGTAAAACTCACCAAAAAATGCTCAAAACGTTGAAATCCAGTACAAGAAAAGTGTAATCCAAGTGATCGACAATTCAAAAATCGGTTTATCTCAAAGAGAAGCAAATTGTTTTGACTTAAATTAGAGTCAATCGGCAGACGATTGCACTAAAAATATAACACAATTGGATTGAATAAAATTTTTGTGCAATTATTGTATGAATTTCTCAATTTTCTCACTCATTGAGCAATAGATAAGTGAGTGAACGCCCAATACGTGTAAACGTCAACAAAGAACTATAGAGACGGCGCCTCTCCTCTTAAAACACTCCAATGCCATTACGTACACAACATTAACCATATAAAACGTTTTCCTAAACTCTTTATTATCTTGATAATTTACAATTTAAAATAGAATTAGACAAAACACAAAATTGATTTATGCAAATATATTATCAAAATATAATAACTATTTACAAAATTGATTACAATTGTTTCAAAAACAATTTTTATCTTGACAGTTTACCATCGATTTGTAGTATTTCATGGATAAAAATACAGATGTAAAAATACCCATGATAGTGGTTACCATAGGCTCGACTTGCAAGATAGTGAGTGTTTATCAGACAATAAAACTTTTATTATCAATTAAATTGTCCTATTTCATATATTTCATACTAAAAAGCTTAAATAAAAGAGTTAGATAAGTTTGATGTGAATAATCTAGACTTTCCACAACTTGTAATGATATGAATGTAAAGTTAGTGATGAGTTCTGAGAACTCGGTTTTCTGATAACT
>JAQGCE010000278.1:0-13978 GCA_034699185.1 Eupelops torulosus
AACGAGAGTTGTTTTCTGCTATTATCTGATTCCAAATTATAATTCACTAATTATTATGTAATGAAATTAATTTTCAGTTGTTTTCTGTAAATTTTGTGAAGATTTTCCTCTAGAACATTGAATCATCATGCAATTTTATTAATTAAAATCAAAATAAATAGTGGTTATAACATAGTTGAGTCAAAATTTGAAAAACAAAACCAAAATTCTGTTCATTAATATTAAAAACAAATTTTGAGCAAAAAATTAACAAATTTTGTGAACTCTTCACCCATTTATTATTCCTCCTCGTCTTGAAAAGGATTAAATTTAACTCAATTATGAACTAAAAGACAATTATTTGTTTGAATAGTTATTTGGCAATTAAAACAAAATTTAAGTGACTCAACAGTATTTGCTTAAAGGGATATATATTTATAAACAAACTTATAATTTATTATTATTTGAATAAAATTTGTGATTTGGTTGAAGAAAACGAGTGCCACTCAGTATCACAATTGATGTTATTTTTGGTGTCGTATTTCTAATTGATTGCATTTAAAACTCAATGAATTTGAATTTAATTTAATGAATTGAGAGCTTAACCAAAACTTTTCATTAAATTATATTTATTTTCAATACTTCCTTAAGTGGAGTAAACAATAATTGATTCAAAGACTGTTTATTTTCAAAAATTTAAATATAACTCAAACTTATAAACAACAGTAAGTTCTTTAGTTTTTATGAAAGAGAAATATTTTGATTATTTCCTTCCTTTCCTTCCTTTCCTTCCCTCAGAAATCGTGAGAGTATTTGCTTCGAAAAAATTCTTAATCGAACCGAAAATCATTTATTCCATAATGAGTTTGAAAGTGAAACTTATCGGAGAGAACTTATTTCCCAAACAATTATATCTTATATTAAAATAATTTACTCCAATAAAAATCCTTATTATTTGAGTTATCGTAAGAATCAAATATAACATAAAATAACTCTTTATTATAGTTATCTTCTCAAAAAAGGAAAGGCGTTTTCCTTAAATTTTATTTTTTTCAAAGATATTTTACATAATTTCAAAGAATATTTTACAAACAATTGAAATTTTAATGAATCAAAAGATCGATTCAAAAATCTTTAATAAAAGATTCATTTAGTTATTGTTAATCGACAGTAATTTTAAAGTTTTTATTATTTCCCTAATATTTCCATATTTTACAATATTTTCTAAACTCATGTTTTTTAACAAATAATAGGAATCATTAGATGAATAGACGGATACTTACTTTAATTTTAGGTAATGTCTTGTTGTCATTAAAGGAACACCTATTTTACATATTATAAAAACTTCTGCAGACAATGAAAAATGATTAACACATTTCCCACAATATATTTCACAATTTGAATGTAAAACCAGTTGAAAGTCTGTTTGACTCAAAAATAGGAAATACTTTGCGTTAAAATATAAAATGCATAATATAATAAAATATAAAAGATGCAATTTATGGTCAAATTTTGAATGCTTTGATTCTACAAATCTAAGGATATTTTTTTTAAACATCACTTCCATTCATTTTTTTATGAAAAAAAACTTATTTTTATTTTATTTATCAAAAAAATCTTATTCAGAGCATAGAATGAAAACCAGAACTTCATTGTTCAATCATTTATTTTTTCAAATCTTTATTTGAAATCTAGACTAAAAGTTTCCACAGATCTCTAAAAATTCATTAATTATTTTGAGTCAACGATTCAGAAAAAACAATAAAATTATATAAAATAACAAAATTAAGAAACAAATTAATAAATAATTAACTAAATGTTTATTAATTGAATTTTGATCTTTTCTTTAACTTATTCTATAAATGAATTTCAAAAGTTTTTTTGAACTAAAATTGAAATTAATTAGAAGTTATTGAATATAATATTATCTAAAAAAAGGTTTTAAATGAAATTTGCATTTAAAATGGGATCAAAATAGCAATGAAAGTCAAATCACTTATATTCTCGACATTTGATGGACTGAATATGTATTTTTGGTGAACCAATTCCTGTGAATATTAAATCAAAATTAAATAAATGGCGTTATGGGAGAAAAACAGGTCATTAAATGAGTAAATGGGGGAAAGGGACAGAATAATCACTCTTTGAATAAGACGACCAGACACTAAGAATAAAAATGTTTGAAGAGTAAAGAAACGGTAAAATTTATTGATTGGACAGCCATCCAAAGCCGATGCTCATTCAATGTTGAGGTCTGATTGTAAAAAATCGACATTCAATGCAAGTTATAGATCACGACATTCAACAATTGTGACGAATCTGATGATTGAAATGCATTGTATGACCCATTAATGCTGTGAACAAATCAGTCATAACTGAGTGACTCTACAATACTATAATTCTGTTTCTATTAAAAAACAGTATAATTATAAAAACAGATTTCAAATACTCATTGAATTTCTAAAAATAAAATATAAATAACATAATATTTTGTGGAGAAAATAGTAATCATTTTTTCTCTCTTTGAATAAAAGACATCTAATAATGAAATGAGAGCCAAATGAGAGCCAAATGTTTATATTCATTGTCTATGAATTTTATGTCTTTCATTCTTCATATAAATTGATGTTTTCTTAAAATGAAACCAAAAGAAAGTGAGTTAAGATGTGCTGAACAATGATTGCAATGATTATAGAGAAAATGAATAGTTGACTGGGTAATTTACATGCATTATATTCCTTTATGCATGATTCATTTCTCTACTTTTTTCTTCTAATTCGTGAAAATATATGTTTAAGGAAATTGATTTTCTCTTAATTAATCACTTTTTCCAAAAGAATTAGAGTAAAAATAAATTTGATTACTTGTTATTTAAGAATAAATAATAAACTCTTTATTTTTTACTGTTTTTCGTTGAAGTAAAGTGTGTTTTAACTGTTGCTCACAAAAGACTATTTATAATTAAATTTGAAGCTTTCATTTCATTTCATTTTCTTTTTTATTGTAATAAATAATAAGTTTTATGATTTATTTCTCGAAGAAAACTTCAATTACAGAACTCTATGCTTAGATCAGAATAATATATATTTTTAGTTCATTTTTATGGTTTTATCGAACATTTAGATAATGAAAGAAATATAATTTTGTTAATAATAGTAATTCGATAATAATCTTCGTCTATTTGTCCGAAGACTTTCGTGATTATGACTCATTCGGCTTCTGGTTAGTGATCACGACTTTAATCCAAAGTAAAGAGTATGTGCTATAAATATATGTGGAGTTAAATCGTTTTCTACAGTAATATAACAGTAAACCTGAATATCCGAACTCAAAGTTTGAAGAATTGAGTTCTGAACCATTGATTTAAAGTTTTATCAATGTTTTAAATATTAGTTCAGTATTAAAGACAATGCAAATAAACAATAGGCCAGCGTTTCATTAGAGTAGTCACTCATTAACATTGAATATTCTGTGCAAACCATGAGTTGGCAAACAATACTAATCTAGTGATAGGAACGGTCTATCGTTGATATCACTTCCTGGATTTGATCCAAGCTTTTGATCGTAAACTGGTGTTCACTATCGATACGCAAATGTGTTCAGTAGAGCCAAACACTCCATAACTTACTTTATTTTTGAAACAAACATTGAAACGCTTTACTCAAGAATATAGTGATTTCAAACCTAAATTGTCTCAAATAAGTATAGAAAACAATTATAAGCGATTAGATTTATTTTTGGCTCTTTTGTCGTATTCGTGCGATTATACACTAATTTTCGATTATTTATTATTCTTTAGTTTATTATCTCAAGTAATTTATCAGATAATTCATCAAATTTTGTGTTTATATCGTTAAACCAATTTATAAGTAATTCATTTATTTGATGAATACATAATTGATTCAATTGTTTTTAACTCTAAAAGAAATAAATATTTTATTCATTGTCTGTATTTTAGATATATTCTTATTTTGCCAATTATTTCGCTCCAATTCATTAAATGATTTGCGAGGATATATATGTGAATTGAAATTATCCCTCCACTATTAATGTCTAAATAGGGTTTGTCTGAAAATTACTTTTTATGAGAAAATTTTAGGTTTTGTGTCAAAATTTGCGAGAATTCAATGCTTGCCATCAATTAGTGGCCAAAACAAGCAAAAGAACACCAAATATAAGTGCAAATAAAGAACATCTGGCATTGACTCTGGACTACCAAACTTGAAATAATCAAACCCATGCCTAATGACGGATCGGGTATTTCAATGAGCACAGGATCAACATCTGTCTCTTATAAAACGCAATCGATTGAATCAATTTATATTATGGTTTGTATACAATTGTATATCAAACTATTTTTCAACGAAACTCATGTTTGCCATAATTTTTCGCAATTTTCAACAAAAGTCAAAAGTTTTTCATTGAATTAAACTTAAATGGATTGAAATGAATGAGTAATGGGTTTTGTTCTTCAGGCGATAACTGCAGATATTAAACCACTTGATTATAATTTCTGCCATTAAATGATATGCCGTCCGCTCTATATAATGACCAGACCTGAGAATTATTAGTTTAATTTCAAGTTCTTATCCAAACATTTAAATATCGAAAATAATAGCCTTATGTCTAAAGTCAAGGCTAATGAATATATTGTATTCAATTGAATTTAATTGCCTTAAAAGTGACCTCTTTTTCATAATTGAATGACGATTTGAGTGACAATTGAGTCACAATTTTTCAAAATATTTGTTTTATTCCTCTATTATTTGAATTCACAAAAAAAATAAAATTCATATTTTATTCATTGTCTAAAATATATTATATTATTTGATTGACACCAAAATCGGTTTCATTTGACTCAAAGATTGTGGGATTCGAGTATTGATGTGTTTTTTTATATTATAAATAGCGATGAATTGATAGTCACAATATTGGTTCTCATAAATGCTTTCCAACTGAGCGATGCTTTTGATTGAGGTTTATATCATAAAATTGTGAAAAACTAATATTTTTATTCACAAACTAAAGAATATTAGGAAACGATTTTATAGTTATTATAAAACCAATGACCAAAATAATGATTAAAAAGGCGTTAAATTTTGTAAATAAAATTTTAAGTTAATATTGATATTCGGGTAGAGTCTGACCTCTCGACTCGACCTTCAAATAAGAATCAAATTTCAATTTTGAGGTATGGCTGAAATAATGACTTTAGATAAAGACCTGAATTTAATAATTTGTCGGCTCTTCTTCACTACAGGAATAGTATTGATAATAGTGTTGACAAATGACGTAAAACTAATGTCATTTGAAAGGCGATAATTAGTTGGACTTCACTTGTTTTTCATTTAAGTCACGCATTGATGCAAAATGTTTTTCAATTGATTTCCAAATTTTCGTAACCACTTGTTATTCGACTCATTTTTTACCTTTTCTTTTGATGTGAATTTAAACGACCAAAACTTTTATTTTTTATAATCTTTTTCATTCAAATAACCACAAAAATAAGGAAACCTTTTTTCTAAGGAAAGCATTAGTTTTAGAACAACTTTCCTGGTATTTATGAATATATTGGAAATGATTGCACAAAACTTAATTGGTGATTTGGTGAAAGAAAGAGTCAATCTCTTTGCCATAACAATCATTTGTCAATTAATTTCCTATTTTAACCAATTATTCAATGCTTTGAATGAATATTAATTTTTTCTTGAATTTCATTTTCAATTGAATCGCGCTTTCAATCAAACGAAACGAAATTAATAATTATTGAGTAAAGTATTGTCAATGAATTCCGGTTTTAAAGGTTCGGAATTTAATGTAATTTTGCAATCATTTCAAATGTGTGTCATTTGGGGTAAACATATTTCTTTCACAATGGTTATAATGAATGTCAGCTAATCTTATAAACAATTAAGTCTAACAATAATGTTATAAATGTGGTTATAATGAGAGCAGAAATGATGAGACATTAAATGTGAGTCCAAACAAAGCAATTAGTGAATGATTGCGATCCAAGTCTATGGAAATCGATAACCAGTAATACAATGAATGAAAATAATTGGATCCAATCGATCACAAAACTAATTCATTGGAATTTGGGGTCATATATTTGATCAAATGCTAAGCAAACAATAAGTTTTTCTTTTGTAAGAAGTTATTGGCAGAGAATAGTCTCTCGATTTATGTTTTTCAGTCTATGAGTCAATAACTCAATGATTACTTTTTTAAGTTCACAAATAATGAGTACAGGATTTACGCGAATCTTAAGACATAGAATGAAAAGTCAATGAAAAAAAATAGTTATTCACAAATATAATGGGTTTAAAAGCAATTTAAAAGAAACAGTTATTCGAAGGCTTTTTCAAAACATTTTTCGCGAATAGATTGTAATTATGAGAGAAGAAAGTCATTGGAAAAGAATTTACCACAACTTTGAATTCAAAAATGATTTTGTTCTCAAATTGCAATTAAAATTCGGTCAAAACACCGATTTGTGTATTAAACAAATAAATATTAAGTTCAAGTTTCATACATTCTTCTAAATAAAAAATTACAATTCTTTTTGTAATTAACTACAAATATTGAATTACATTATATCCTGTTTTACTCGTTAGTACTCCCTTTCCTTTTAAGAGACTTTCTATTTATTATTAAACATTTAACACCAAAAAAGTCAAGTTTGACATTAGCTCCAAAAGTCACTTGAATTCCAAGAGGTATTGATTTCTTTCTTTTTTTGAAATATTTTCCTTTTCCATAAACTAATTTATTTTTGATTTTGAAAATCTGGTATTTGTTTCAATCGCTTTCAAACAAAATAAATCATAAATTCCGAAACAATTTTCTTATTTTAGATTCGTTTGGAAACAAATGTTTTGCTTTTATTTTGATTTCCACCGACAAAGAAATCTGATCTCAGACTTGGTATGGATTTTAGGCTCAAATTTTTAAAGATGTTTCTGTCATTTATTTGGTTTTTTGTTTGGATCGGTTCGCGAATACGAAAGAGATGAAAGTCAGGACAGGGCTTGAGTTTGACAAATGATTATGTCTTAGATTATCGTTTGGTGTTTATGTTTGCGTTAACTGTTTTCTCCGTTTCACATGTTTTCAACAAAAAAAGGAAAGTTTTTGACTAAAAAACTCTAATCCAGTCTTTTTTAGTTCACAAATTGGTCTCAAATTCCTTTTAGTAATCTTTTATAAAAAACTAAACACAAAACTCAAAATTTGGAAACATGTTTAGTCATAACCCTCTTATTTTAAGACCTATAAAGCAAGGATTGACAATCCCTAGAGGGTTGGAAAATATTAAATTTTGAGCAAAATAACATTTTATCAAAAACTCTGTCCATAGAATGTCTGTCCTCTTCTATAGTTTAAAGTTAAGAAAAGTTAATTTTCTCGTCAATGGATGTAAACAATTTTTTGTGAATATCTAAAAAGGGAGTTTCAGACATTTATATCTTGTTTATATGTTTGAGTTACCTTTCCATTAATATTCATAAATTTTATTTGTTTGAAAGCTTTTTAATGATTTTCGTGATTGAGTTCATTAATATTAATTTGATATTTGAATGAATGCAATGAATGGCAATTGAATTCTTCAAATAAATATTAATGTATTTTATTTATTGATAAGAAATACATAGGAATTCAGTGGAACCGAGTCTTCAATTATTAAAAACAAATCATTGATAATTATAATTACGTGATTCATATTTTCATTGAATGAGTGCCAAATTTATGGCTCATTTGTTTTCTATAAATCAAATTAAATGAGAGTGAGTTTAATATAATCTTTATGTTTGGGTTAATGCCTATCATTTCCCTAAAAAACGGTCTCTTATTTCTCGGAGTCATTCGAGACAACAATGTTTTGTGGAAATCATAAATCGAAAGCTTTTTTCCTAAAGTCTCTCAGTTTATAGTTTAACGACTCTTCAGATACTATTTATGCAGAAAATTGAGCAAGATCATTAGACAATGCACTGAATGTAAATCTTATTAACTTTTGGCTGAAAAAAAATAAAAACAAGTCAACGATAAAAGCATTTTCTTCATTATATTATTATTTTTATTGTATTTATTTTGAAAAACATTTTTTCATTTCTCTTTTGACCGTAAACTCAGTTCGAAGATTAGTCTCATTTTTCAATCATTTATTTTTGAAAAGATATCGAATTTAAGTTTGATATTAATATTTATTCAAAATATAAGTTATTATCCGGAGCAGAATTATTATCCGGTGCTGTGTTGTGCTGTGCGTTCAAAACGAGTACTCGATCTTTCGTGATATTACAAAAAATTAAATCGATATGAAAATAAAAAACTTGATCTCATACATGATGTCTGTCCGTTACTCAAAATTATAATCATTTGCCACAAAAGACAAACAAAAATCATGGCTTCGATTCTTTTTTTCTTAAAAGTCATGAAAATTGAGAACTAAATTGATCTCAAATCAAATGTTTCATCACTTCCTATGTTTTGATGAATAGCCACAAAAAATAGCTTAAATAAACAAACAAATAAAAACCTAAATTGTGCCCAATTGTACCCAATTGTACCTTACGCAATTTATCAATTAAATCAAATGAATAAAATTTAGCGCAAATCTAGAATTCAAGACTCAATTCTAAATTTCTTAAACTTTTTAATAAAATAAAGACAAGAATTTGCTATATATTTAAGTGATATTAATTTAATCAATCATTTCTTACTTTTGATGGCAGTTCTTAAGTGAGAGCAACGAAAGTAAAACATAAACAGAGAAAAACTTGGCTTAAAATAAGGAAAACAGTTCTTTTATTTGTTTGCATGTCTTGATTCCGGGAAATGGATTGACTGAACAAATTTTCTGACTTCTCTCTTAAGCCGAGTGTGAAAATCAAATCTCTTCTGTGACTTAAAACATGCTTTGGTTAGCATATAATTGAGACACAAAATATGTTCCTCTCATCCCTCCTATGAATTGAATCTCGAGTTTACAGAGATTTTTTTGAACGCTTTTTGTTTGTTATAATATAAAAGTCATGTTTCAAAGGATTTTTGGTTTTATTGGTCTGAATATAATGTTTGTTCTCTTCATTGTTTTTCCTATAATTTCACAAAACGTCTAAAAACATAGGGTTTGGATGTTTTGTATCAATTGATTTAAAGTCAAACACCAAATGCAGTTTCGATTCAATTATTCTCTATATTTCAAATTCAATTCCGTTTTTTACAGTTTTTATGTCTATTGCTGTCCATTGAATAAAATGTTTGTGGAGTTTAGTCATTGAAAGTCTTCAAAAACGCAATTTTGATGAATCGCTTCCTTATTTGAGTGTTCGCTACAATAAACTTGAAAACCACCCAAATTGTGAATTCAAACCTCGATTTTGGACCCATTGATAAATGTCTCGACTTATTTCAATGGTTGGTTAATTTGATTCTAAGAGAAAACTTAATAATTCCTCTTTTCTTTATCTCAAATATAATTTGTCGGTAAAACCAAAACTCGTATTTCATTTGATTCTATCAAAAGTTATAAAAGTATTTCACATCATTTTTTCTCTTTCATTGATTTGAACTTTTACTTCATTTTCAAACTTAAGTTCTGTTTTAAAAAAGTTTTGGAAAGTGGTGTCACTCACACCTAATTCAAGTGATTACCCCTTAAACTGATTTTTCCTTTTAATTACGGAGAAAAAACTGATTCAATTGAAATTCAATTCAATTAATTTCAAGTCTCGACTAAAGGCTTTCACTTTTGATGTATTGCAATAACTTTTTATGTGATTTCATTTTCATATCTTTGAGGGCAAAAGTAGTGCTCCAATGATTCCGAGTCATGATTATCAGCACCGGATAGATATCGAAGAAATTTATAAAACAATAATACCGTAAAATCGGTTTCGAAACAAATTTTTTTTAATAAAATCGATTAAAAAGAGAAAAATTAAAATTGAATTTAAATTATTAAATAAATAAATGATTTAAACTAATTTTGACACTAAATATCTTCGGGTGAAAAATAAATATAAAGATTATTGATTTTGACCACTCCTTCAGATATATGATTAACATTTCTAAAAGTATTGAATTTATTAATTCGGGTCTCTTTTACCGATAATTCAAACAATTCTTTTGGAGTCCGTTTCGCACAATTAATGAATGAGTTGACCACTGATTTCGGTATTAAATTACATAAATTCAAATTTAAAAAACGCAATGAATTTGAAGTCTGAATAACTCGATAAATATTATCACAAATATTGGTTCCAGTTAAATTCAGTCTTCTTAAACATTTCCAACGATTAATGAGATCCAAAGCATCGGAATTGAGTTTTTCAATGGTAACGAACCGAAAGGAAGCGCTTTCCAATTGAGTCCAATACTCGCTTATCATTTGCAGTGAATTTAATGTCAAAAAACCGAAATTCAATTCAATTTTTCTCATTTGAGTACAATTTTGAGCAAAAATTGCAAAATCTTCGTCACAGTTAGCGAATGGAAGGTCCATAGTTAGGTCCTTGAGTTGAGTCAATTGTGCGATCTGTCGGTAACTCCTTTTATTAAATCCCTCGCAATTTCTCAAATCAATTTGAGTCAAATTAATGAAAGTCTGTCCAATAGTGTTGATAACAGATTGAGATAATGCCTCAAAAGTGGATAATTTGAGTCTTTTTATATTATCTTTGGTTTTGATGTCATCGCAATTGAAGATACGTTTGGCTGAAGTGCACGCGATATGAACCTCAACCACAGAATCACAAATATATTCAAACCAATTGAAGTGAAGACTTTCATTCCATTCGGTGACTTTCAGACATTTTAAATGATTACATCTTCTGATGAAGTGCTCGACTATTGACTTTTGTTTAAATTGAATGCTATTACGAACTGTTAAATGAATGAGTCGTTCACTCAATTTGTTTGCCAACGAATTCCAAACACTATCACTGATTACCATTGAGTTCAAGTGAAGACATTCCAGTTTAGGACAATATTCGTCAATCAATTCAATCAAAGATTCACTCATTTCGATGGAACGTAAATCTAATGATAATATTTTTGGGCATTTCGTGAAAATAGATCTCAAATTATGCAGACATTGGATGTGATTCCTCTGAATAGCGTTTCTTAAGTCAAATTCATCGCAATTTAAGACATCATCACTCAATTCAAAGACAGCCCTATCGATGACATCTTGTGTGACAACAGAATGTCTTGAGGTTAGGGAACAGTCACTTCTGTCGTATCCAATGTTTCTCATTCCAAGAGCCGTTTGTTTGGATAATAAACTGTCTATTGATTGCTGCCATCGTTTGCAGACTGTTTGACACCGAATTTTATCAACAAATGGCAATCGTTTTAATATCTCTTCTAAGACATCATCGTTCAGATCATTAAGACTTGTATTACATTTCTCTTCATTTGGACTAAAATCAGTTTTGACTGACTTTTGGCTCAATTTTCTCTTCTTTTTATGGTTTGAATCAAAACTATCAGTTATTTCGTTTGAATGGGAATTAAAACGTCTTTTATTTAATTTAATCCTCGAAGCAATAGATTCGGTACTCATTCTATAAATTATTAAATTAATCCAAAATCAAAATTGAATTCAATTCACAAATTTTTAGTGACTAAGGCTTTGTTGATATTTATTTTGTTCTGAGTTTTAGTTTAAATCTCAAACTAAAGAAGGCGTTTGTATTCCGTTTGCTCTTAAATTCTCAGATAATTATTATTCAAATAAAATTAAAATTCTTATGTAATCTACAGATAACTTAATATTTAATTTAATTTTACATAAAATAAAATTTTAAAGTAATGTAATCTTAGTTTTGGATAACCTCTATATAACATCTATATAATTGGAGTGACAAAAATCAATGTGAAGGGCCTTCACTGAAGGCTAATCTTCTAATATAGTAAATTATTATCGGTCAGATGAACTTGGTTTTAAGGTTAATCTGGTTTTAGGCAAGTCTAACAAGAAGTCATTATACTTATCACCTTGCTGTTTCGAACTAAATATTTGTAATATTATGTAATACTCTCAAGATTTAAAATCATTGACTTTTGTTTCAATTGAATTTTAGAGTTATTTAATGATTATTATCTCAAAAAGATTTTAATACATATTTTTGGTCTAAAATGTGTTTCACTTAATTCCTAATTAATTTCATTAACCGCTAATCCATTTAATGCACTTCAAATGGTTTAATGATTAAAATGAATAATCTATTAATACAAGGCATTGCCAAGGTCCCAGATTTTAGGGGGGATTTTTCTAAATTTTGAACTTTAGGGGGATATTTTGAAAATGTGCATCCCTGATTAATACTCAATATATGACACGTGGAGAGCATCAGAATCTTATTCTGGATAAGTTATTCATTTAAGGTGTTTAAGAATATATCAGGCTCATAAACTTTTGTGTTATTGACTTATTGAACAGACTTAGCCCAGACATCTCAGTCGAGTGTTTGTTCACTGGGTTTACTAGAATTGGATGAGTAAACACATATTCGCAATATATGCAAATTAAATATAAAAGTATCAAAAGTTTATTTGCATTATATTGAGAGCCTTGCTATTGATGAAGAAGTGGATCATAATCTGGACAGCATTTGTTGTTCTTATCTGATCCTATGAATCGATAGTCTCTCAATAAATGTTGAAGTATTGGCCACGGCTAAGGCATGAGTAACCGTAGGTTTAGCCATAAGTTAAGCACAGGTATAGCTTAAGTTTAATTAAAAGTTATAACATTGAGTTTTAAGGGTAAAGGTTTGACATTGAGTTGAAATGAGGACTACAGACAGTGGTCCTCAATATAATGGAAATAACTTTCGTTCAAATAGTTTTTAGATCTTTCGTACAAATTTTTAATTAAAATAAAATTTATGTTTGCTTTCGAGTTCATTGCAATAAATATCTGACCAATCGTTTGAAAATTATTAGGCTTTTGATTGCATTTTTTTTTATTTCGTTTTTATTTATTTTTTTGTTCGGATTATTTTGTATAAAAAGTAGTCAAAAGTTCATCGAATCGAAAGTTAAGTCACCGAACATTCACTGAGTTCTTCGTTCAAAGAACTCGATGACAAATATTACAATTTTTATTATTAAATAAGGAATTGAAAAAAATGTATTTCCATCCATGAAGTTATCTGAAGCAACAAATCTACATTAGCGACAAATTGGACTATTTTTCTTATTCTTCAGGGAATTGAATTGAACAGGAATTGTCCGTTTTTGCCATATGTATGGCTTTTTCACCAATAGAAGTGACTAATAATTCAATTAATTCAAAACCAAAATATTTCATATTTTTATAGACATTGTGTATAGTCTTAGGAATCGTTTGGGAAATTGTATCTCATTTTTGTTTGTTTTGTTTTTCCGATTAAATCGAATGGAGAGCAATGTCTTCGATGTCTTCGTCTCTTCACTACATTCTGTTTGACTTTAAATGAACTTTTCAGTGAACGAGTCATTAAACCCGTCTCTACTCTGTCTTCAATGTCTCTAATAAAGCAATGTATTGAGTATTGACTCTAAACAAAGTTTATAACTTATAAGTGCTATCAAATTATTCCGAGTCTTTTCAATAGTGTTCCAACAACTTTATCTCTGTCCTCAACTTTATTATCTCAGATGTCATTTAACTTTTCAAGTAATATAATATTGATTTTAATTCTCTGTTTTGGGTTATTCTGTTTCCGCTTTATTTACAACTCTTTCATCCATCAAATAATTAATTAAATATTTTATCTGATTATCGGCTCAAAAAAAATAATGTCAATTATTTTTAATTTTGCGAAACATTTAAACTTTCAAATTAATATCAAAAGTTTGGTTCCGACATAAATTGAAATAATTATTACCATTTCTCCAATTGAAATAAGAAAAGATAATATTTGGACAATAAAACAACATTTTATACTACCCATAAAGCTATGCTGTACTAATAGTCTTGTGCAAAGGTGACCTAGGATCAATAAAT
>JAQGCE010000279.1:0-13961 GCA_034699185.1 Eupelops torulosus
TATGATTTTTTGAATTATAATCTAGAGTGAATTCTACACTTTGGGAAAAATAGTTCATTCCACTCTTTTATTGCTTTCCAACTTATTAATCATGATATTCTTCGATAAATTAACATAAAATGCATGAAAAAATGATATTTCAGCTATTTTAAGGCATTTTGAGGGTTTTTGAAAAAATCCCCCTCCTATATCCCCCCCTAAAGTCGCGGACCTTGTGCACCCCTGCTTTCAAGTATTGTATAATTAATTTGATTTTAAACTTTCTAAATAACGTTTTGATTCGAAAAATGCGCATGTTAGCTTTAATAGAGAACTAAAGCTAACAAACAAGATAAACAAGGCTTCAAACAAGATTTTGTAAACCATGATAACATCAGTTTCTTTGAATAATATGATTGTTTGATCTATTTCAAATAGCATTCTTCATTTTATTAGAAATGAGTCTAACCTATATTTAAAGGAGGCTGAATACACTGTTTTCTCATTCTACCAGATTCTTTGGTTCTAGGAGATTTTTTGAGATTGAAATAGTTTCTTTTCTTTCAGAGACCAAACTTCTATTGGAATTTTATTTTTGTTAAATTATTTTTCAATTTAAAAATGTTTTTTTTTTCATTTATTAATATAAAATATTTTCCATTCCTTTTATTTTTATACAATAATAACAGCAGAGGTAAAAGCAAAACATAGATAAACTTGGTTACTTGCGATGTATGCGATGTCTCTTTTATGAAATTAATAGTGTTTGTCGACAACCGTATTCTCAGAACAATCTTAAGTATGTTTGCATAAAATGCCAGATTGAAAGACACTAAAAATGTAACATGATACAATTTCATTTGATACTATCAAACATACATTGTATGTATATATCTGTAATTTATAGGCATATCATATAAGAGGCTTAAAAGAAAAATAAATGAAATTTTATTTCTTCATAAATTAAACTAAAAATTTTTAAAAGGAAAGAAAACCACAAATATATTAATGAATTCCAAATTTATTATTTTTAACACTGAACAAGTAACTCTAATAAATATCGGAATAATTAACCAAAAATCCATTTATATATTTCTGCTTGTACATTTATGATTTATTTGCAAATATGTATAAATAAATTGTTGGGAAAGCTATGCGCCTATGCTTTGTTTAACAAGAAATAAATGTTTAATTCCCATCAGATTCAAGAATTGCTGATTTCTGCATTAATTTCGAGGAAAAGAACTCAATATTACGGCTCAGGTTTTCATTTGTGAGTTGAGTTCTGTTTGTAATCAATGATATGAAGGCAAACAATATTCTCTCCAAGAATTGAAAGTACAATAAATATAATTCTTTGCAATTACTTTGGTTTGAGTCACATTTATAGCAATATTCTGAGTGAAACTGTTTGACAGAATAATATCCGTAGAATCGGTAGAATCAAGCACAAATCAGATACAAACTCAATTTCCCTGAAGAGTTGGAAAATAACAGATCAAAACTTTTATTCGACGACAAACCAAATAAAAAAACAATTTTCATGATTTTAAGTTCACCTATTTTGACATTTATTATGTTATTTGACCTTTAGGATTGCCTTGCACAATCACTCAATATTTTGCATTTATTTCTCTATAAATTTCTGCATTTTTCCGATAAATATATTCATTATCACAGAAATCATTAAACCTTAGAATTGGGTAAAGAATTAAAGGTTTTCAATAAAAATTAAATTAAAAAAATATTTTATTAAACAGAATATAATAAACTATTGTATTGAATGTCAATTATATGTTATATTATATTACATTTTGTTCAATAATGTCATTTAAAGAGCTCTCAAAAGAATAAAATATTGATTTGTTTGAAATAAGATACCTTCGAAGAGAAAGATATTGTGTTTTAAATGACTTTTTCTAAAACATGAAATTCGTTTTGAAAATTTGAGGACATTTTATATTAATTTAAGGCTAATAAGGAAATAGTAGTTCATTAAAATTTAATTGAAATTGTGTTCTAAATAACTATTTGTAATTTTGCTTCAATTGTAATCAAGAATATTCTGGAATTGTTTCGAAACAGAAGTAAAAAACTTTAAGTCAAACAATTCGAAAGAAAAAAGAAAAAAAATCAATAAAATTGTATTTTGAGGCAAAAATTCTCAATTTTTCTAATGTTTTACTGAATTAAATAGGAAACAGGGATACCCAAGCGGGCAGTTTTCGCAAATCCTATTAAATATCAGATTTAATAAAATCCACTGAATTTTTGATAAGTGTTTATAAGATTAAGTATAGGGTCAGAGATTAGATATTAACAGATCTTTTAAAAATGAGGTCGAGGATCTTGATCATCCCATATGGAAAATTAAAATTGATTCTTTCGAAAAAACCTCAACCAATTAGGCAATTGAAAAATACTTTTGATTATTCTGTCCTTACTTATGATCCTTTGAAACCAAAGCCAATTATTTGAATAATCTAAAAGAGGCCGACATTTATAATTGTGAGGCAATTGTTTCAAAGTTTTAATCCATTAAAAATATATTCATTATTCACTCATTCATTCATTGAACTAATGGTTTGTACTCTAAGTTTACTTTTATCTATAAAATAGTATTACTAATAATCAGTAGAGAAAAAGATGATAAAAACAAAGCTTACAATAAATTTAATGATAATTATTGATCATTTAAGGAAACAATCGCTTCTATAATCATTTCTCTCTTATCTTTAAGCAAAGCCTCGCTTAGAGTTGAAATTGTTCTCAATATTTGAGAAAAAATAAAAATATTATCTCTCTTTTTGTATTTAAATTATACATTTCAGGAGATTTGAAAAGAAATTATAATAAATTACTTTAATTTATCTCTTTTATAGTGAACTCATTCAAACATTTCTTGGATTTGAGTCTTAAGCAGAAATTCATTGAAAGTCTGTTTGATTTGACTCTTGGACCATTCAATAAATAAAGATTATGTCGTCATTTTCCATTGCACTGATAATTTAGTTTTACGTTAATATCAAAAGAAATGAAATAAATAGAGAAGAAATAAGTGACAACTTTTAATGAATTGTCAGAATTGAGAATCAAATTTATTTACATTAGACTCAGAAGAATGGCTCACAACTCACAAAATCTCCAGCACTCGACAGAAGAAGACATAAACAGAAAATTGAAAATATAATAATAAAGGCATTTCTCAGCCCCTACTTAGTAGATGAGTTTGAATACCATTCAATGCTATTCATTATATCCTGAATTCTGTTTTTAATGATAGAAAATAGAGTGAAGAGTAGTGGGAATGACATAAATAGGGAGTAATTGTCAGCTCAAAAATGCGAACACTTTTCAGGCTTTAAATATCTGTCGTTTGTGTGAATAAAAGTCAATTTGGACTCAAAATATGATTCCAACCGATGTTTTCTATAGTATTTCATACAGTTTTTTATGACAAACTCTCGATAACCCGGGGTTATGAATGTCAAGCGGGGGCTATCAATGTTATGTCTAACCAATTATAAGAACACTTATAGAAATGATATTTATTTGAAGTGATATCGGAGTAGAAACAAAGAATAGGCTTACCGTTTGTCACTTTCTTTTCTCCGGACTGACTCGTAACTGAATGAAAGCACACACTCTTCTGTTGCTGTCGTAGTCTTTTGCTGAAATTGAACACTCCTGTCCATTCTTCAGATTCTGGAGAAACCGTTTCTCTATTAGCCGCATCTGATTCATTGCCATTGGATCCATGAGCACTTGTCTGGTCTAAATTAGCCGAAGAGGACGTGCTTTGGTTTGAATCGTCAAGATTTGCACCGACTGTCAAATCACTGTCACTCATATTATTAATGATTTTATTAACACTTTTTATAAATTAAGACATCGGATAAAAAACGAAGAAACATTTGACTCCAGGAGATTTTGCTTTCAGTTGAATTTTTTTGCTCAAAATTTATTGAAAGTCAAAGTTCGAGAGTTTGAGCGAACAGTTAGGGACAGTTAGGGACAGTTACCATTTGACAAAACTTCTGAAATAATTATAAATAAATATTAAATGAGTTTATTTTCAATTTAAATGAAAAATTAAGAAAAATTTAGTTGAATTATGCCTTTTGTACTAATAAATAAGTATCTAGGTAATGCATAAGTTGAGCACACATTCCGATATAATAATGAAAAAGTGTTAGTTTTCACCGACACTTAACAACATTTTGGTTTCCGATATATTTTAGAAAATACTTTTCGCTATTTTTTAGAAAAATCATTTTAAATCTCTACTCAAATGAGTCCAAAACACAAATATCAACCGATTTCTGGTTAAACTTTAAGGCATTGAAATTAAATTTCATGAATCAAATGTGTCTTTAATTCAATAGAGTCTGTGTTGAGAAGAAGTGTTGAGTTCATTGCAAAACAGTTTTGGCTGCGTTTTCACTGTCTTTAACCGAATAGAGAATCGCTAACTATTGGTATTAGTTTTGTTTATACTCTACTCTCCAATAGCTTCGTAGAGGAGAAGGATGTTTGTTGTCGAGGAAACCAATGCAAAACTGGTGACGATTGCACTCATTCTGAACAGAATCCAAACAGATTCGGATCTCTTCACAAAATCAGGCGCTATTTTCACGCACTCTATCGATAAGTTTTGAATTAAAATATTGAATTAATCAATATTTTATTTTTTTTGTGTTCAATAAATTTTGTTGTCAAACATTTCGGAACTAACCCTCGAGAATAACAATTCTCTTATCTAAAAATTCCCAATAATTTCCAGTCGTTTTATGGCTATTATTGCCACTTTAGTTATCTAATAGATGTAATATAATAAGTTAGCAAGTAATCTTTTGCATCATTTATTCCGGTACATTCAAATCAAGTTTTAAA
Source organism: Eupelops torulosus (assembly GCA_034699185.1). Lineage (NCBI taxonomy): Eukaryota > Metazoa > Arthropoda > Arachnida > Sarcoptiformes > Phenopelopidae > Eupelops > Eupelops torulosus. Next base: position 4,873 of record JAQGCE010000279.1, read on the forward strand.
TGAGCTAGATGTCAATATCTATATATCTGATGGTTGCTTTTATTTTATTTTAACCAATTGTTAACATCGCTATTATCTCTGCAAATGAGAACATTTCGCAAACATTTTTATTATTATTTTATTGATTATTCAAATACAAAGAAAATTGAAACACAAACAGAATTTGACTGTAATTGTGCTCCAAATGAAAAATATTTGTCATTTTTAGCTCTTTTTTATCCGTATTTGAAAACTTAGTATTTTATTACTTTCAATAACTTCAATAAATTCCAAACAATCGTTAAATAAAAGTATATTTCGGAAGAAATACTAAAATATTTAGGGATTTATTCGACAAAATCTATAAAAAAAATAAATCAGTTTTATTCCCAAAACTTTTTTGAGTTTCAAAAGACATATTCAGCGCATTATTTGGGAAGAGTAGCAAAAATATTGAGATCCGTTTTGTCACAAAAAATATTCGGATAACTTTAACTCAATAATCAAATCTAATTCTTTGCCTTAAAGTAAAGAATGGCTGAGAAATCGATTGTAAAGCTATTCTTAAATTATTAGGTATTGTAGAGAGTGTCGGCCTTATAACACATCTATTGTCAACGGATAGATTTTTCAAATAATGTGAAGCCATTCTGTTTTATTTCCAAATAAAATTATTACATAAAATCAACGGTAACTACAATTTAGGTCATCCCACTAACATTTAACACTGCATTTAAATACTATTAACCAGGATCTCTCTCTCTCTCTCTCTCTCTCTCTCTCTCTCTCTCTCTCTCTCTCCCCTCAATTCTTTATAGCCCTGCTATTAATTTTTGAGCGCAAACCCCAAACACAGATAAAATTATATAAAACTTTGAAGATATTAATAGAATTTGGGCTCAGAATCAGACATCAAAACAGTGAACAAAATTAGTGAACAAATCGTAAAGACTTCAATCCCTACAAAACTACAGATTTGACTCTAATATTATTAGATTTGAATATTTTATAATCAATTCTAATATTAATTAATTAAATTTATGACATTTCTATGAAATATTAAGGAAGAAAGCGTTACATTCAGTGCAGACTATAAGTTAAAACTTATAATTTATTTTTGAAGTCGTTGTAAATCATAAGTTCAGTCATTAGACTGTATTTGTGTGCAAACAAGGAATACATATTCAATGCCTTTGATTTGAATTTATGTGACGACAAAAATAATATATCAGAAGAATTGAATTATTCTTCATTAAAAATATTCAGTGATTTATATGTAATTCTCTTGTGGTTCAATTGATTTTGTTTAGTGGCTTGCTCATTTTTATATATTATTACGTTTTTCTACTGATTGCGGAAATCTATTGATTAATATTAACTTTGATTGGAGACAACTAATGTTGGATTGTCTGTGCGCACTACGCCGGAGCACTGGATACTGTCAATTGGAAACACCTAATATCCGCAATTATATGTTTAAGAAATAACCAACGCTTAAGACAAACTCAAAATATGGATTTCAATGAAGATATTTCACCTTACAATTCATTTTTGAGGTATTCTTTGAATACAATTTCACTATAAATAATTGACATTAAGTAATTTAAGCAAGGTTAATTTTCCTGTTTAGTTATTTTAGTTATGAAAAATCAATATTCAATCAATAGTTTTCATAAAATCATAAACAAAGAAATTGATTAAAAATGATTGATTATATGGACCCACATTTTTAAACCTAGATTAAATTGAAAAATGAAATTCAAAATTTCTATAAATCAGTTGTTTTCGCTTCAATTCATTTCATTTTTTATAAGATTTACTCAAATTAATGCGCTTAAAGTGATTTTTGGTCTTTAATGGTCTGGTCTGCCTTCAACCATAAAGCCTCTCTATCAGAGTTGGCGAGGGTGGACAAGTTTAGGGGGTGTAGAGCTTATAGTTCGAAATATGATAGATAAGAATTCTAGCGAATGGAAGAATATTAACCAAAATAGTAATTGACTGAACTTTTTAAAAAAAATACTTTAATTTTAGTGACTGTTCAGTTGAAAAGCCGATCGGATGGCATATATTGCCCGACATTTTGTTGGAAGAAATATTTAGTTTACTTTCTATGAAAGAGAGACACACCGGGTCTCAGGTCTGCAGAAATTGGTTTCGAATATTTAATTCGTCAAAAATTTGGGCCATATTTATATTGAATGACACGACTCTCACCAAAAGGAAATACAACTATTATCTGGGATATCAAAGAATACTCGATCACTACAGGACTCAGGTCTGAGACTTTCATAAATAAATGACTTAATTCTGAAGAAAGTTATGCGCACAGTCAGGTCAATGCTCTTATTCTTTAAAGAATATGCATATTTTATTGCATGATACAAATTTTTCCACTAAAAATAAATTAGATTCCGTGCTTTTTATTTTATTTTATTTTTTATAAAATAGCAAGTGCATATTTATGAATAAGGAAGACCAAAATAGTCGAATAGCATATAAATTAGAAATAATGTGAGAATCCATACCAAAGCTATTTCCGTTGATTTCGAAAGAGAGTTGAGATTATTTATAATTCTTTGAATTATTTTTAAACAACTTTATTAAAAACAAAAACATTGTTTTTCTTATTTAAAGAACTTTTTGAATCGAGTGGGCCTTCATTTGCGGACTATTATTGTGAAACCAATGGAAAACTTATTTAATTTATATGAATTCATGAAAATACTTTCATATTTCGCTGAATTTTACGATCGAAACCCATTAGAAAGAGTTCATACATTGGATTTCACTTTTTCTTGCCATCAATTACTAGAGAGGGAAGGAAATCAAGAGCTTGTATTCGGCACCGGAGGAAAGCTTTTACAGTCATTGCTAAGACTGATGAGAAACCTAAACGGTATGTGACAATCGAGTGACAACAAAATCATCTCAAATCTAATAACCAATAATGGATTGAAATCTCTCCACAAATAAAATTAGTTATTATTTATAAAACAAGTGATAAAAACCAGATTTAAGACATTGTCAACAATAATATCAGAACTACTTTATAATAGAAATATTAAAAACACTACTTCTCGACACAAATTCACAAGAATTTATCAAACAATTCAAGTATCAACCATAATATCTTGTTCAATTTTCGTTATGACATTTCATTAGAAACTGAGAAAACTGAGTAATAAACAGTTTTGGTTAATGGAATATTAAATAATATTTTATGAATTCTCTCTTTATTTATTGATATTATATTTTTGAAACATAAATAGATAATTATATTTAAAATATTTGCATTTGGGTTAAAATTTTAATTTATATTTCAATTAATCAAATATTAATTTTAATTAATAATAATTCTGATTTACAGCTTATTTTAATTATTAAAAAGTTTTCAATACTCTATAAAATAGTGTCTATATTAACGAATAGTAGAAATACATTTTGACAGATTTAACTAGAATATAAAAAAGTAACTCAACTGAAATAAATATTGCAATCCTATAACACATTTTTTAATATTTTGGATATATTTTTCATAAAAACTGGATTTTACAACAGGAATGAGCAAGGGGGATCAGTCAAATATCCCTTTAAAGAAATAAAGGTTCTGAAACCACTCCCCCGGAATCAAAGGCAAAAAAATAGACGAGAAAGTGATCGAAATTCTCTCTCTTATGCCTTTTGGAGTCTCAAACATTTTGAATCTCGGATTTAAAGGAGAATTTTGGGAAACTTTTTTTAAAGGCCTTCATATCTCTAAATATTTAATATAAAATACATTATTTATATGAAAACTATTTTCGTATATCTATAGTAAAATAAGTGTTTAAAAGAATTTCAAATTCAAATTTAATTGATTTCTCAACATTTGGTTCATTGCATTTAATTGCATTTAAAGGAAAAAATTAATAAAAACCAATTTTGGAAATTCTCAAATTTCCTAACATTCCTTTTTTTCAAAGAAAAGCACCTAGACACAGTTCAAGTTAGGCTTTTATATAAAACAGAATTCTGTCAAAGTAATCTAGTTGATTTGAAACACAAACAAAGATTTCAAAGAAATGCTTTCACTTTTCATCAAATAACTGAAAAAATTATGTTTTATTGAGAAATATAAATAATTGAATTAAATTTAGTGAATAGCCTTCAAAACTTCAAAACTTCAAAACTTTTAACAACTTTAAGCCTCAATGAAATAATTTGACGCAAAGAAGAAATCTTTTTTATAATGGCTGAAAAGTTATCGCTTTAATCATATAAGTTATTTCATCAGAAAATGTCTTCTATTTATAAAATGTTTGAATTAAAAGTTTGAGAGAACTCCAGTCTTGACTCTAAACTATTACAATCCAGGTCTTCAACATTTATCACTTCGTGAGCTATTACTTGAGCCAAACGAAGCCCAACATTTATTGGACGACGTGGCCATCAATTGCTGTCAAACTTTGGTGACACTCAAATTGGTCAACTGTTCTCGTCTGCCCTACCCTATACTCCACGCTGGGGTTTTCATTAATTTGAAACAACTGGTCATTTCTCCCCAGGTATTTTTTTACTATCACTTATTGCAAACTTATCAGAAAAATATTTTTAATTTATTCATTACTTTTTGCCCTCACTTTAAAACTGTTAAAAGAATTATTTGAATGTTTTGAATGAAGGTCATATCAAAACTTTTACCCATTTTTAAAATTAAATATTTTGTGTCAAATATTCGATTCACAAAATATTTAATTTTAGTAAACATTTTATTCAAAATATTTTAACACAAATTATAAAATCACTTTTCAATGCTTAAGAGAAAAGTGAATAAATTTATTTAATTAATCATTAATTGATGAGATAATTATATTTACAATCTAATTTAATTTGAAAATGATAAAATTTTAATTATTTATAATCTCTCTCTCTCTCTCTCTCTCTCTCTCTCTCTCTCTCTCTCTCTCTCTCTCTCTCTCTCAACTTTTAAATCTTACCTCAAAAATTCTTGTTTTTCATCTTGCGAATTTCAAAAAATATTATTATTACTGAAGATTAATTAAATTGAGAGTAATTTTTATAATACTTTTTGACATCAAATAAGTTTTTAATGAAATGTAGTTTTTATCAAAATTTTAAAACACATTAATTAATGAGGTTTTAATTTAAATGATTAGTTAATTAAAATGTTGACTCAGATAAGAGACTACATAACTGTTTTCGTATTCATAGCATTTAAGCGATGATGTGGTGGAGCTGTTGGCGCAGACCACACTCACAGATATATGGATCGTTCAAACCAAGTATACGGAGTTGTGTTGGCCCGTCTCGACCAACTAAATCCAAAGTTGCGCATCCATTTGGTCGTCACCGGAAAAGTCAAAACAGAGGTTAGCGTCGATACGCTTTCACTTAAGACTTGTAAATATGTTTTTACAAAAAAACGATTAATTCTTTAATTCAAATAAATAATGAATTGAATTAATTATTTGATAGTTTCCTCTTTTGACAAATATCTTTAAAATAAGATTTAATTAATTCATTTTCAAGGCTTTTGAATATTTGTCGTTATATCGATTCTAAACACCATTTTCTCGATTAAACGTTTTGTAGGAAATATATCAAAAACAATGATTTAACCGATTTATTAATTTTCCTCTAATTTACTCTTTTAATGAGTGAACCATTAGTTCCCAAAATTGTTAACTTCGATGGTATTAAGTTTAGCCATAAACTAATGATAAATATTCAACATTTACAACTAAATGAACCTTGCTTTCATTTTGAAAAACTTCTAAAGATATTATACAATCCATTAAAAATAATGCAAGTTATTTGTCATTGAATATAATTTTCGCATTTCACTAATAGTTGTACCTAGTGCCTCAAGGCTCCAGTTACAATCTCAAGCAAGAAAGATAAGAATCATTTTTCTTCAAAATTCAAAATTGAATGAATAACTTATAAACTACTCTTTCAGATTTTTAAGATCTATTTGAGATTTAAAAAAAATACTAGCTACAAACAAGATTTATAGGTTCCACTTAAGCCTATTTTAATCAATGGTCCGGACATTGTTTGTTATCTAATATTTATTTTGACTCTAATTTTCTATAATTATTAATAATTTAATTTCAGAAAATAATAAATAAAAAAAACTTTTAATTAAATCTCTTAAAGTGTGTGAAAAAGTGTTGTAAATCAAAACTTTTGGATAAAAACACGTACTTCTATTGACTCAGTTTTATATTTGAGCTAAAATTTTGTTGAAAATAAACATTCATTAGATTTGTTTTTATTGATTCCTAAATGTGAATCCCACACAAAAAACCCAATGATCTCTAAAACATTGAGATTTGAGAACAGAATTTGTCTAAACTTCACTTTTGATCAAAAGTGCATTTGCCTTAAAATTTTGATTAGAATTTGGGGATACCATTTAAGTGACAGAACTTTACCAAAAAATATTTTATTTATTCAATTTTTAATCACAGATTTTATGGCAAGAAAGCGAATCCATCAAATCGATTATCTATGACAGCCCTCACTCCAGACTCAAATGTGAATCTGTTCTGATGGCGATATCACTCTATTCCTTTAATTTAGAGCACTTGGAGTTTCATGGACTGCCTAGATTTCACATGCCAAGACAATTTAATCAAAGAAGTGACTCTTCTCTCGTAACTATCAATTTTAATCTTTTTTTTTACTTTCACTCGTTTTAATTGAAATTTAATATTCAATCTAATTGTCTATTAGTTGAAAGAAGTCTATTAAATGATATAAAATGTAATTTTGATAACAAATTATTTGTTAATTATAATGACTTTTAGCTCAAAACAAACATTATTTTCAAATCAATTGTTTTATCGATTTATTTAATTAAGAGGTTATAAGTCGTCGCTCTTTGAAAACATAATATTGTTATTACAATCAAAACATGCCTTGTTTATAATGATATAGAAAAGCATAAGAGCCCAACCCATCCTTTCTATACTCGAAATTAAAAGTAATTCCCGATTAGTTGTAGCGTTATTTCAATCGATTAAGTAATAAATCATTTGTGACTCAGAGGAAGAAGAAAACATAGGTTGTGTTCAGTCAAGTCCTTAATTTTGGGTTAAGATTTATCAGAATTAGGAAAATATGTTTCCAATAAAATCCAAACGAATCACAAATAAAGAAATATTTGACAAAATGACTAATAAATTATTTAATATTTAATAGTCTCTATTAATTTATAGGTATTGTTGTGTCAAATGTGTCCTAATCTGCGAACTTTAATAATTCGTGAACTCATATCCACCGCAACTCTATTGGTGATTGTGACCACTGCACAACAGTTGACCCGATTTATTGTCCGCAAGAATGCAATTATCAAGAGATGTGATTGGAAACAACAGATCGAATGGTCGGATCAGTTCTATCTGTGGCTAAAGACCAAATCCCGTTCATATGAAGACACTTTTGAGGAAATATCAAAAAATTTTGGCAAAAAATGGTTGCCTTTGACTGACGAAGAATTTAAACGAATAAAACCAGAAATAAGTTTCTAAAACTTTTTCGATTAAATATCTTAATGATTGTAAAAATCACACAAAAGATGAGTTTTTTTGCAAATCAAATAAGTTTTTGAATGTTTTCTTGAAATAAAATGTTTTGTTCTCTCATTCGTCGTAAAAAAGATTGTATTTACAGTTGAAGTGAATTACGATTAAATTCTTTTCTTTAAATGTCTTTCAAATGCATCACTGATTATGTGATTTATATTTCAATCAAAAAACTGAATGCTTTCATCCGTTTAATTCATTTATTAAATTTTGGTCCAATTATTTAAATAGTTTTAATATCTCGGTTGGACTCAAATCATTTGAATTTTATTTATTAATATTTTGGGCAAAAATCACAATAAAGTAATTTGAATATTGTTTTATCTATTATTCAATATATTTATTTACTAGAATGAAGAAAAAATAGATTCTGGGCCTTCTTCTAGAATTTATATTTATCTAGAATAACTAAATAAATCAAATAATTAGGAATATTAACAAAAATTACAGTGATCTAGTAGGTTTATTAGATCAAGTGAAGATTTTGAAGAAATCTTGGGCACCACTGGTGGCTGAGCGCAGAAATCCTTTAATACTAGCCATAAAGGATCGACTCAATGCTTTTGAGCGTTTGGTAGGTTTTGTTGGATTGTGTGCCAAACGGCTGTTTTTAGTGGAATCGTATGGAAGCACTTCATTATTAGTTTTCGATAAATTTTTTATTGAACGACGAGAAACATATGCGGCAGAGCTCTGACATACTCCTTGAATGCACTTTTTTCCATCAGCACAGGTACTGCCTTCAAGTGCTGGATGAGCTGGCGTTGCCCACGTCCCCGATAAACACCATAATTCACGGCAAATATCCTTAAGTTTGTAAAAAATATTTGAATGAATTCATAATTTTATCGATTCATCAAAAAATCTATTCATGACTTCTGAATGAATTTTATGCGAAAATATAATCAACGTTCAGATCATTGAATAAAAGTTGCTTTTTATCACAATTTCTGATGAAATGAATTCTCTAGAAAGCAATGCTTTTAGTGAAACACAAATTATTATTATTTGTATTCTGATTGCGATTCTCTCAAAACATTTTTAGAGATTTATAAATAAAACATATCGTAAACTAAATTTTGTTTCAAAAAAAGCATACATTGAAAGGCTCTTTGGAAGAAGTATACGCCTTATATTGCAATCCCAGTGCTAACTGACACTGTTTATTAGGAGGATATTGTTCTCCTGGCAATCGATTAGTTCTCTCAAAGTTTAATTCAGGGCTTCCAGTGATTGAGTCGTCCAAACATTTTGCGTTCGCTTTTCTAAAAATTTAATAAAATTATTATCGAATAAAAATTTAATCAAATTTTGTTTAATGTAAATCACAATATTTAGTATGACTGCTAATTAAAGCCATTCCCAGAAGCGAGGGATATGCTTTTATCAGATTAATTTATTAAGTTTAATATTAAGGCTAAATTGTTCTAATGTTTCACTACTTATATCTTTCCAATTAATAAATATTTATTAATTTTAAATAACAGTAATATTTAGATTTGTTTAAAAAAACAAAAA
>JAQGCE010000280.1:0-13957 GCA_034699185.1 Eupelops torulosus
TATTATTATTAAAGATGAGATATTTTGCAATAAGGTTTACATATCTTATGAAAACCATAGTTACAATCACTTCATTTTTATTTCAAATTGATTTTAGACTTTTCTCATTTCGAGTTCTCTTTTCTGACATTAAATATATCATAAAATAATACATAAGTAAAGAATATATAAAATATAAGTCAACGGAAAAGTAATATATGAAAAGTCAAAAAATTTATTTGAATTTAGAAAAGGATTTTCCTAATTCTGCCTGAATTTGATATTCTTGTTCTTCAACTTCGAGTAAAAATAATAAAAACAAGTTTTTAATGGAAATACTTCAAAGTTTAGTTCAAAATTATTAATTGTTTTCTTTTTGTGCAAATGTTTTCAATGGATAAACAGTTTTTATTTTTTCATTTTTCAAATAAATCCAACTTAACCATCAATTTACTAGATAATTGATCTTGAGACCAAATATTTAGGCATGATATTTTTCCTATACCGGGTACATTAGTTGATATTAAAGCTCGGTTATATTTTAAAGCTGAGATTTATGTAAATTTTTTTCTTTTGAACGTTTTATTTACTTGTATTCCAAATGTCTGTCAAATCAATTTTGTGTACAATTTTTCATTTAAGTAGAAATTGTTTGACAACATTTCAGGCAAATGACTTACGGATGGATAGGCGGACGGAGGAAATGCTGAATCTTTTAGTATGGGTTTAGAGTTTATCAGAAAACTCGGAATATGAGTCGCAATGAAATGAATTACTAATAGCGTTATTGAGTGAAGCGATTCTGACTCAGTTTGCAATTTAATATAAGGCCTGAGGTTATCATATTTGTTAATATTATATATTATTAACGTTTTTTGTAGCGAATAATAATTTTATACAATATATAAGCTCTGACTTTGAGCTGACATTTTCAGAGAAGGATTAACAAAAAATGTAAAAAGTGTTGAATCCATTGGCTTCTATTCTGTGCCGATATTTTTATGTTATGAGAGTCTTATGTTTGGTTTGTGCGCTATTTTTATCTGTTCTCCTATTTTGTGATCAATTGCTCAATAAAAAACAATTTACTTGAAAATAAAATAATATCTATGAAGGCAACAAAAATTCATTTCTTCAGCACAAATGGCATTTGTATGGCACAGGCATTGACTGAATAGCTGTATGGCCTAAAAGCAGTGACTCTTCCCTTAATGTTTATTACAGCTGAAGACTAGTATTTGTCATTCCTGTGCTGAGATTCTATAAATTCTGTGACCATAATAATCTGCAAAGAATTTAATTATATTTTTCTCCGACAGCTTTCTTTGTCAGACAGTTCTCTGGGCTTTAGTTTCGCCAAAAGGATAGATACAACAGACACTGATTTCTCTAGACTTTGATTATCTATCGATTAATTAATTAATCGATTGATTTTTTTGAAACATTACATCCAATTGTGAAGAAAAAATTCGACAAACATTTGGTTATTATCCCAACAGAACTGCCATTCGTTTCAAATGTTTCGGAAAAATTCTTTTATGTCTACAATAAAAATAATTTTCTTATTCAGTCTTTAATAAACTCATGATTTATGATATTTTCGAAAGATATCTGTTTTCAATGCGAGTCAATTAATTACAGTCGTTATTTACAATTCATATAATTTATGTCATTATTTTAATTATGTCATAATTATTCTGAAATTTAATCTTATTATTGGTCTATATTTTAATTAAATATGTTATCGAAGCGAAAATTAATAACAATTTTTCCTTAAAATTGGACTTTCGTTTTGAGTTATATTTTTGCAAAATGTGTTTTCAATCAAATATTCAAAATTCCAGAAAAATATTATTCCAAATATTATATTAATATTTAAACTCTGTTTCAAAATATAAATGCAATGTTTATACAAAACATTTAAATTAATGGAATTTTTAATTAATAGTTAATTGATTTGTTGAGTGCAAACAATTGTCAACAAATTCATTGAATATATTTTATTTTTTTCCTGTATCTCAACAGGAATTTTAATTTATTGGACACCCTTTCAGTCAAACTCTAGGAAGAATATATTACTGCCATTTAAATTGATATATGATTTGAATGAAAATCGATACTTGGTCATATGCAAAATTGTAGTACTTCTGTAATTTTCTGTTAGATTTAAATTTTTAGTAGAAATCGATGTGTAATTCTCTATACAACCCATTCATCTAATATTACTATAAGAATATAAGCTCATACACAAAAAGAAGATAAAGTGTCCACATTTATTATATATCCCCTTTGTTGCCCCACCGGTCAGACCAATTGTCTTATGTATACACAACCTTCGGATTTATCGGTGTTTGGGAAGAAAAGAGATAGTAATTAATCAATAGTTTGTTTAGAAAAAGATCGAAAGACGACAACTGAAGCGGAACCCGATCTCAGCAAATGGTTTGTCACCATTTCTTTGGAAATCCGTTAATTCTATGGAATAAGTCATTTATAAATAGACTTAAATACATATAAAAATTAAATATTTGTTATTTTTAATAATGAATCAAAAGGTTGTTAAATATGTATTGAAGTAACAAATCTTTTGCAATCGAATTAACAATAAATGTAAGAAAGAATTACTCTGTTTTTCATGTGTTTTATATCCTAATCCTTAATACAATTGAAGTGCAATCGGACTGCGTTTAAGTCATATAAATTATGTGATACTTTATTATTGATAGATTTACTCGTGTTTTGCTATCTTTTTATTGCAATGGGCGTCAAAACATCGATTCCATGACTTTATTGCTTTCCTTTAGTTAACTGTAAGACTATATCAATGTTTCGGTTGAGAAAAGAAAATATTATTTGATTCAGAAATCGATCTCTAAGTTAACAATTGATTATTTCCGAGCGATAAAAATTTCTTATGACTCTCATGATATTACTACCAATAAATCAATTAAATTTGCAGACATTACGATAGGCTCCGAGTCATTTTGACACTTAACCAACAATTTATTTATCATTGTTTGAGACATTGTATTGAATTTTTTAGGAAAATATCGATTTGTCATTCAATATGTGAATATTATTGACAAAAACGATAACTCAAACTATAATTCAATTGCAATCAATTATTTTCGAATAGATATCAAAATATTGACATTCTTTCAATAGATGCAAACATTGAACTTTATGTTCAGCCATGGATCAACAAGTTCGACTTCAGAATAAAATGGCGGATTCAAAGAAAACCTCATCATTTCTATGTGTCATTCCTTCTCAACTATTTTGTTATATAAAAATCCCTAATTTGTATTGAATTTCCTATAAATTGTGTTATTTAAAGAATTGCAGGATAAGAATGCAATAAATCGTCAATTATTTCGACAAAACTAAATTTAATCGGTATTTTTTCAGGAGATTTTAATCAAATGAACGCTTCGATGAAAAAACAATATTTTTTGCTCAGATCATAAAATTTTGATTTCAAAAATCTTTTTAATTTCAATGGAAATCAGTGATGCGCAAGAGATTCTCGAAATAGGGAGTGTTAAGAAAATTTAAAAATTTTGTGGACCTTTTTTAATATAGTTTTTACTTTTTTTGCACCTAATTCTCCACAGATTTTTTAGTGGGGGTAGTTTCTAGCCGAAACTAAGGGGCACCTCCAGACCAAAAAATTAGTAAGTGTTTAGGGCCTAAACTTTAGGCTATATCTCCTTTCGCATCACTGATGAAAATGAAAATAAAATTATTAAATATTTATGGAATTCAAACATCGATTGCATTATATTTTAATAAAATTCAATTTTTATGTAACAACAGTTTTTTCCTTTTATAAAAATTGAGCGAAATCTTCAATAAATTGATAGTTGAGTTCAGATACGAAGACAACAAAGATTTCATTTTAAGATTATCATGTTATGTACCAACAAATGTAATATGAATTTTATTATAGACAAGAATAGAAGCCATTCCTATATAAAGGATAGTATCTGAGATCAAAATGTAAATATTTGGCAAAAACTAAGTTTTCTTATCATTTGATGAAAAAAAAAACTCTAAAAGTATTCTTCAATTGTTTGTATCTCAAAATATAATGAAATATTTGTTTGTTGTAAATCCACTAAAGTTTCCGATTTTTTGAGCTCATGTGAGGCTAAAACTCAACAATAGATAAAAGATAAAGAAAAATATTTGATGACTGAAGTAAATTAATTTCCTACAAAGTGTTTTCTCTTCTCTGATATATCTCTTTTTGAATACTTGTCTTAATTTAATTGGTTTTTCCTCTTCATTGTAATAATGAATGAAATCCTTTCACTAAAACAACACATAGTTTTGTTGGACGGAATAGACACTCGACTCGACTGCCAAACACTCAAACACTTTCAATGATTAGAAAAAAGACGTTTCGATTTGTTTTGAATACTGAATTGAAAAATAAGTTTGAATCCATTATCTCTAAAAATCTATGATCAGATCAGATCAGATCAGATCAGAGGGTCTCACAAATTAATGAAAGCTTCAGTTTTTCAATTAGAGTTCGAAAAATTGCTTTTCATTCTCTCTTTGCAATCATTTTTTGTGTTCACTATTTTCAGGTCTTTAATGAAATTTTCAATTCATTCAATGAATGCAAAAGCAGTCGATTCAAGAAAAGAGGGAAAAAATACCAATTAAGTGAATTGTTCGCATATTTATTATCTTGATTATTTATCTCAATGATCATAGAATACTCGTTTTTTGTGCATTTTTTTTGTTCAACTTTATTGCACTACAGTTTAATTCCAAAAAAGCCTGTCTTTGTTGTACAGGAATTTATATTCTCTTTAAAGGATTCTCATATTAGACTCAATATAACAGAAAATCTATAAATAATAATAATTTATTGAATTTTAATTACTATTAACTTCTTTTTTTTTGAAAACGTTGAAATGAAAATCAAATTATTAGCTCTCTCTAGGTAAATTGTCAATAAATTGAGTGGGTAATTGACCCTTGCCAGATTCAAAAGTAATCATATTTGAACTACTCCATCACCACTTAGAGCTTATTATATATATAATTGAAGACATCTTATTTCAAATTAACGTCTGAGAGTTTTCTGCTAGTAATAAGTGAGTCTCCTGTTATCATGGTCTAAAATTATCCTGCCATTAGATTTTTACTTATAATATATTAAATAAGAGAAGTCTTATAGGCAGATGTCTATCAACTGTGACTTTCTTAAAAGAAACCGATGCCGACAAAAAAATATGTGGGTTTCAAACATTCTGTTTTTAAATGTGAACTATCACAAAGTTATCACAAAGTGTCTGCTCTTTTTAGAATTAAACTGTATATAAAAATTCGTTGAATAGACTCGTATAGGAAGGGGTCACTCGTTATAAATTATAAATTGTATCTGTTTGCATAAATTGCCGGCTTATCAAACAAGATAAACAAAAATGAATTGTATTAAGTATCAATTTAAATAAGCTTTATATGAGAATAGAATTAGAATTTGAAAAATACCCATTTAATTTAAGACAGGGATATCAATTTAAGAGCTCTTACATTTGGATCGATATTAAATTTGAGATTTCAATTGACAAACATATCGAGAATTTTTCATTATTTGATTTGGGATTGAATTTGATATTTGAAGAGATTATTAAAAAGTAATGTTTGCTTTAATTCAGTGCTCAGAAACATTCCTATAATATCATATCGCATTACTTCACAATTCCTATTATTTCACATTGGACCTTTGCCCCATATTTGGGCCCTATGTTAAAGTATAGGACTAACATCACATTTGTTTATATTCATATTGACACTGGTAAAACAGATTTTTAATACTATTTTGGCGTTATTTTCATTCTATAACTTCATTAAAATGTGAAAATTTTCTATAAATCATTGAAAAGAATGAAAATGGAACAGCTAGTTGATAATTTGAACAACCAATTGAAATTTATGCCATAAATTAATCAAAACTTTAATTAAAATCAGACTATTTTTAAAGTTAAATAACATAAAGACATAAATATCTTCTCTAAAATTGATTTAAAAATTAAAATTTATATACTTATTCATTGTGTAATTTCACATTTTATAACTTTACATGGTCAAAATCTTGGTCCCAATGCTGTGAAGTTATAGGAACGTTTCTGTACTTCACAATATTGAGTCAGGTATTGAGAAATTGGATAGAATTTAGCAAAAAAAAAATAATAATAATAATAAGTCATTTACCAAATTCTTCAGTTATTTTTGCAATTTAACAAGATGAATTGCTGAAACGACGAATTGCTGAGACGAATACATTGCTGAAATAAATTTTAGTTAAGCTCAAATTACATTCTCGTTATTCAACGATTTCAAAAGAAATTCTTTTACATTTTACTTGACATTAGATTCTTGGCTATGAATGAAATGGCGTTATTATCACTAATGAGAACCAAAGAAATACTGAAAGTTACCGACAAAGAAAATGAGAGAAAGAGAGAGAGAGAGAGAGAGAGAGAGAGAGAGAGAGAGAGCATTGGAAAAGTCCTAATTTCTAATATAAAAGTCAAACATGACATGAAAACATCAAAACCTGGCGATAAAATCAGTGACTCTTTGATGGCTAACAAATACCTATATTATAATAGTGTACTTCAAATCGAAATTCTTATGGCTTTGCTTTGAATTGGTTTCTGTTGGGTATTGAATGCGTTCAACCATTACTTTTATCGATGAATATTTTTTGCTCCATTTAGTCGCTCAGAGAAAAAATTCAGTGGACTATAGAGTTATAGATCGATAACCACCTGATTCTTAAAGGCTTTTTCTTAAAATCAAAGCAAATTTTGAGTGATTACAACATTCTTACATAAGGTTTGCATTAATTTTCTAAAGTTTTCCAAACTTATCTTTCAATATATTTCAATATTATTTTATTATTTTTTGTTTTCCCCAAACGATAGAATTAAATTAGACCTACTTGCACTCATAGAATTTTTAATCAAGCAACATTCATTGAGTTGATTAAGTTGTTGAGAAAAAAAATGAATTTTTATATTTTATAATAAATCAAATTTACCTGATTTGCATTGAATCACATTTTGTGCGTAATTTTGAATTCAAGTCTCACAATTTGATCAGAATTTGATTTCAAAAACTTTTTTAATTCAAACTTATGTTAGAAATAAAGGTCAACATATTTTCATTGTATATTCAATTTGTTATAACACTCTTATTACTGATTATATAACAAACTATTTATCCCCGGTTAACATAATATGATTTTTCTTGAAATTGGTCCGTCCTTTCATTCAATTACATATCTCTTAATGTCAGAAATGAAAAATTGTTTTTTTTCGAGCAAATTATTGAATGCTTTGAAAGTTTTATTGATTCGAAATTCAAGTCTTTTTTTGCCGAATTCATGCATCAGATAACAGATTGAGAGAAGAAATGGAAATAATTTTTGATTTCTTTGAATTTGAATTATGAAAACCAAATAAATTGATGAAATCCAAAGATATATCGAACAGTATTTCGTTGGTAATAAATAAAAGTCTTTTACGTAAACGGAATACATAACCACAATATAGGGACTACTGATTAGATTCGAGTGCAAAATGTGTCGCAATATTTCTGATAAGTCGTGGCTTTTCATGAAACGAATACCAATTAGTGTCCAACAAAGCGAACCAATCGCTCATATTTCAAATCTATTAATTATATTTCTTTAATAATTTGCTAAAACATTGAACTTTAAAACCAGAAAACAAAGAGAAAAGTATTCTTAAAAAAATAAATTGAAATAAAATAAAGTTTTTAAAGAAGAAGTTTGAAAATTGGAATTGTTTTCAACAGAAGATCAGTTGACCACAAATTACAGACATTATTGTCATTCATTACAAGTCACAAAACAAGAAGTAATAACAGATAACAGTAATTGTAATCATTTTTTTTCGTACAATAAGTAAAAAGAAATGGAATGAAAAACAAGAAGTTTTGCGAATAATAGTCACAATAATAATGATATTAATGACAATTATTTTAGTTTTTAGAGAAAAACAACACTTAAATTATGTAATTAAAGGTATTATAATACTGATTATGTGTCGATAGGTATAGAGCCCTATAGACTCTATATAATAATCAAAGGTCTTAATTAAGGTATAGTATTGTATATCATATGAATATCACTCTTAATTTCAATCTTTAAATGACTCAAAAACATTAAATGTAAATAAATAACAAAATAATAATTAATTGTTTGACTAATTTTTTTGTTGTAAAAATAAGAACTGATTTCATCATTGAATTGAATCTAAATATTATCGAAACAAACAATTAATGCGAAGGCAGTGAAGATATATTATTATTGATGTTTCTGTTTAATTAAAGCCTCTTTTAATACTTGTTTGTCAAACAAACTCTTAGTTAAAGTCCTGAATAAAATTAAAACATTTGTTTTTAATTGATTTCTCTTAAAAACTGAATGAAATATTTTTATATATATTTTCCGAATAAATGAAACTTTAAAACAAAAAACTCTTTCAACAAATTAAAAAAAATGTTAATATTTTCGTCGATTTTATAATTTATATGTAATTATGTTTTCCTAATCTTCTAAGTTTCTGAACGCCGTCTGCATATTCTCATAGAGTTCTTCAAAATCCTTACGTATTTGGGTTTCGCCGTCTTTTACCGGATCCTAAATAAGGGTTTAAATGGTTGTGAATAAGAGATTGAAATAAAGTATAATATTATTGAATTACTTTGAATTTCATTGCACTCAATTGGTAGAGAATGTCTCCCATTGCCTCACGAATAGTACCCCAAGTGATGCGATTCTCTCCCTGTGCTGTCGACTCGACTGCATGTTTGGCCAAATCATAGAATGTAATCATATTTCTTAAGATTCCCACAGTTTTATAGAAGGGACAGAATCTATCGTAAGGCGTATAACTGTTCTGTTGGAGGTAATCCTCTTTTATTAGTTTTGCCACTTCTAAAGTGATTTTGTCCGTCTCAGCTAAAGACGCCTTTCCCACCAATTGTACGATTTCAGACAAGTCTTCCTCCTCCTGAAGGATTTGCTGGCACTGCACTCACACACAAATATAGATCAGACAAATGGATCAAGATTTAAGATCCAGATTTAGACAAACCTTAGTTCTGAAGGGAACGAATTCCGGATAATTTCTGTCATAGAACTCGTCCAAAGCGCGGGTGTACTTCGAGTAAGAGATCAACCAATTGATTGAAGGGAAATGTTTTCGTTGTGCGAGTCTTTTATCTAAACCCCAGAAGACTTGAACAATACCGAGAGTAGCAGAAGTGACCGGATCTGAGAAGTCACCGCCCGGGGGAGATACAGCTCCCACTATAGAGACACTGCCCTCTCGCTCTGGATTACCGATACATTTGACTCTTCCGGCTCTCTCGTAGAAGGAGGCGAGTCTAGCACTCAAGTAAGCAGGATAACCTGAATCTGCCGGCATTTCAGCCAAACGACCAGAAATCTCACGCAAAGCTTCAGCCCATCGGGAGGTGGAGTCGGCCATCATTGACACGTTATAACCCATGTCTCGGAAATATTCTGCTAAAGTAATACCGGTATAAATGGAGGCCTCTCTGGCGGCGACCGGCATATTAGATGTGTTGGCTACTAATGTTGTTCTCTTCATAATAGACTCTGTCTGTCCGTCCACTTCGACAGTCAATTCAGGGAAATCTCTTAATACTTCTGCCATTTCGTTACCTCTCTCTCCACACCCGACGTATATAATTACATCAGAATTGGAATATTTAGACAATGCCTGAGAGATCACAGTTTTTCCACATCCAAAGGCGCCCGGAATTGCAGTAGTACCTCCCTGTACACAAGGGAAAAGGGCGTCCAAAACTCTTTGACCAGTGAGTAGGGGATGATTAGCTGCCAATTTTTCTGTTACGGGTCTCATTTGTCGGACGGGCCACACCTGAAGCATAGAGTACTGAGACTTTTCTCCATCGAACTCAGTCTCCAAAATAATGTCCTTCAAAAGAGAGGGGAAATCATTAGAATCTCAATAAAAAAAGGTAAACAACTCTTTGATATTTTCAAAACTAAATAATCTTTTTTTGATTCACTAGAAATTCATTGAAGCGATAACTCATTTGAAAAGCAATAAAATCATTAATGAAATCATAATTATATGAATTATAAGTGAAGGCAAACCAGTTGTGAGTTATATCTGATTAACAAGAGTTAAGGCAAATTTGATAAAAATCTAAATACATTTAAGTCATAACTGCCCGGTTCTGCGATATATGTGACGGTTCCCTTCGCTTTTGGCGGCAGCAGAATCTTATGTTTGATGAGAGTGTTTTCGTGGACATATCCGTAGACATCCCCTCCAGTTATATGACTGCCGACTCTCACGTATTGCGGGAAGAAATCCCATTTGAGGTCTCGACTCAAGGCGTTGATATTAACACCTTTGGGAATGTATATACTGTCTGTCAACACATGAATGTCTCGGAGCGGGCGCTGAATTCCATCGAATATACTGCCCATAATACCCGGTCCCAATTCAACAGACAATGGCTTTCCTGTTCTTAGCACAGGATCACCAACAGTGACACCGGCTATAAGTTAATCAAAATAATTAGGAACAGAGAAAATAATAAGAGGAATAACTTACAGGTTTCCTCATAGACCTGGATGGTTGCCATATCGCTTTCCAAACGAATGATTTCTCCGACCAGTTCTTCGTGACCAACGCGTACCAACTCATACATAGCCGCTCCGGACATTTTCTCAGCAGTGACCACAGGACCGGATACGGCATAGACATAGCCATAAGTGGACTCCTTTTGAGCGTCTCTCACTTTCGGCAAATTATCCATTCGTTGTTTTGCATTCGCCTTAAAACCAATTAAACATTTTGTCATTTATTGTCATTTATTTTAAAAACAAAAAAAATTGTTTAATTGATTGCAAATAAAATGTGTTTACCATTGCTTTTGAAAATAATTATTTTCGTTAAAATTTATTTTTTAATCCAATAATAGAAGGGATCAATAAAATTGCAAAACATCTAAATATTTGTTTGAGTTATGTTTGAGCGAAACCTCCCATTAATAGCCTTTAATTGCTTTATCTAATGATTATTAAATAAACAGATAATCAAAGTTTTTCAGTGAATTGTAGCCAATCTTCTCATTCATGTAAAGAGACCACAAATACTGATAATATTATGGCATTTATTACAAACTCATATAAAAAGCTATTTTTCCACATTTGAGTCCAAATATTTTTAAATAAACCATAAAATTATTAGAAAATTGCTTTTTCTGCAAATCATAGTTATGATGAAAATGCATTTTAACAGTCATTAAATGGTTTAAAACAAAAATATATCCAATTAATGATTAATGAAATAATTTAAAAGTCTTACCATTTTTTCAATTCAGAAACCGATCCTTTTTTTTAAAAAAAACCTTTGATTTGATTTTTATTTGTATTTCTATCGCTTTTACTCCAATCAATGGTTGATATTTTTGAATATAATGTTTAAATTAAAATTATTTTAATTACTAATTAAATAAATAAGTGATTGAATTATTTGTTTAATGAATTTTTATACACAATTTGTGTGAATACAACACAAACTTGAATGCAATCAAATTCTGGACTCATTTACGCCTACTTTGGATACAAATGTTTGCCATCTATTGGTAGAAATCAATCGATGGTTAGTTATATTCTTAATCGTCTGATGTCAGCCCTGACCGCACTGTTTAACCATTTTTAAGGAATGCCATAAAACTGGTTGATTTGGACCAGAATTGGCATTCAGTTCATTAATTTTAATGTTTTCATCAAAAGTTTTAAATTATTTGTGAAAAATATTTTAAAATAAAATTCACGAATAATTAAGTGATTAATAATTATCTGATTTTCTGTAGAATTTTTACAGAAAATATGAGTAAAGGAAATACAAACTGTTACAAACAAAGTAAAATACAAGTGAGCCAGTCTCATTTAACCCAATCAATAATTTGAAAAGGGTATTGATCGCGCTAAGGTTAGCAATGATCCACTGGACCATTGGTTCGGTGCAGAATCGCAATCAAGAGATTCTGGATACATAATTTTTGGAACCTGGGGCTGCCGTTGCCATTGTCTTTGGCGCCCCTATTTTCAAATGAAAAATAGAGCACATAATTAACTTAATCACTTTAGGCATTAAACTAGTTTCGTGTTTGATAAAAATTAATCTTTGAAGATGTTAGCCATCATTAAATTTGATTTGAGCATCATCAATTCCAAATGTGAAAATTTCTAATTTGCTCATGTTCGTTTTAGTTAGTCGAAGCATCAATCATTTTAGAGAAAACAATCGAGAGTAATTTGTTTTTCACTTTCAGTGAAGATACATGCAATCGGCCAATTGTAACCTGGTTAAACAAATCAAATGAGCAATGTTTTGGAAAACGAGTTTTTTTGCTCCGCTTTAGAGAAATGATTGATTTGTAATTATATTTAAATTATTTGTTATTCTTTTGGCCAACAATTCCTATTAAACATTGTTTGTGAATATTTTGATTGCTTTTACTCAAACGAAATACCTGTGCCTTAAAATCAATGAATTTTATTATAACCATTGGGTTCGGGCTTTGAAAGAATTTGATTCAATTCATTAGTCGCCGGAATAGTGTAAACCTGTGCACTGCCTTTATTAAAGGCCTAACAGGTATTCCTCCTCTTTTAGCGTTCAGATGAGTTGTAAAGTTATGCAAAAGTGAAACACGATTTGCCTGAAGTGATGATTACGAAAATCATTTAAAATCAAAGTTAGCATTGATTTTGCATCAAATGCATCACTACTACAAACATCTCCACTATTCTTAGCCTTTCTTCTCAATGGTTTTCCTCGAAAGCTATTTAAAGAGTTTTATTTATAATTGACATTAAAAGTCATCATTTAGTGAATCAAAGATAAACTCGAAATTAATCAGATTTTATGCTTTTTTTTAACAAATTAGGCAAATGTTATGTCATTAGAAAAACATTGAGTGCTTTAATTGTTGGATGTAATCAAAGATCTTAAGTTTTGAGTAAAATGTTTCACATAAATAATTGAAAATAAATTATTTATAGTCTTTAACTAATTTCACCATTTTTTAAGCGAATGATAAGTGAGAACAATCCGTTTTCATTAATGTCTGTTAGATATTAGAGATTATCATTAATTTAATCGAAAAACTTTATCATCATTTGGTTGCACACAAAGTACTGAGAAAGAAGAGACTGGACTGCATTCCAGCCTTGAATAGGCACTACTTTAATATAACAATTTTGAGTTAATGTAAAAAATATTTCTTCATAATAGTATCGGTTAAAGTGCACTCCTGTGCTCTCAACTCCTACACAGTCTGTCACGAAAAAGCATTTAACAAATATATGCAAATGATATTTATTGCATTATAACCATTGCTATAATCATTGCTATTATTAGTGAACTCTATTCACAACTATCTTCACTTAAATCTCTTTTTATCAAACATTAGAAAACTTCAAAAGTCTAGTGAATTATATGTTTTTGAGAGAAAATTTGATGTCTCCTAATGTTTAGGGGCTTCCATAGAGTCATATCAATGATAGATCAGTGATATCTTTCATTTCTTTTATGGGCTTAAATCATAAGATTCTTCTTCAGCCAAAACTTGATTAACATTTGAGCCCAAAATAACTGAAATGCTTCAGAGTCTGAGATGTTTTTCATTTTGTTTCACATTTTGACTGATTGACAGCCCATTCACGTGGAGAATAAGAAAAAATTGGTTCTAATTAAATTCTTTTGAAGATGAAAACTTTCAAATTTATCAAACATTTTATCAAGAATTTGGAAAATTCATCAAATAATGACCTGTCCTTCGATTTGTTATGCATTGCAAATATTATAAATCAAGGATAAGCAAGATAAGTCCAGACATTAGACATCTATATAAA
>JAQGCE010000281.1:0-13948 GCA_034699185.1 Eupelops torulosus
GTTCAGAATTTTCAAAATGAGGATAATTTGTTATTAACCCGAATTCACTCATTCCGTAAACTGAATATTCATTCAAATAGTGGACAGACATATTAAAAAAGCATTAAAATTAATTTAATTTAATAAAGTGTTAAACTAACCATACCTTCCTGAACGAGAGATTTGAATTTATTGATAATTGCTTTTCCTATATTTACATTAAGTGCTGAGCCCGAAGTTGCCATAACCTTTACACCCGACAGATCTCCGCAAATTAATTGATGACAAAATGTCGGAACAAATGTCAATATATTTATTCGATATTTTTCCACTGATTTGAGAATCAGTTCTTCATTATATTCTCGATATATGACAAGAGTAGCGCCACAAACAATATAACCGATAAGAAGTGTTATTCCAGATATACATCCAAATGGTGTGATGTGAGAGAAAACCATTCGTTCAAAAGATTTTAGTGCAGTTCTATCGTTGCAAGTCATTGACATAATAGTGGCCACAATAGCCCTGTGCGAAATCATCACTGTTTTTGGAGTTCCAGAAGTTCCTAAACTCTGAATATATACAAATAGATCTTTCTTGGGGTTAACACTAAAGTAAGGAATCGCATCCATATTCTTGTTGTGTCCTTCTTTGAGCAATTGATCAAAAGTTACATAACTATCGTAAATATCATCTAAAATGGCCACTAATTTAATCCTCGAATTTCTGTTGTTTTCCCTGACAACTTTACTCATTATTTGCGTTTTTGCTTTAGAGGTAAAAACAAACATCTGGCTAAAAGTGTCAAACAACTGACCCAATTCATATACATTGACAGTAGGGCTGATCGGATAAATTGTTATTCCTAAGAATATTCCCGCAAATAAAAGAATAACTAATTCTATGCTATTTTCAGAAAATGTTAGAATAATATCGGATTTGATTATTCCTCTGTTGGCCAAAGACATTGCAATTGATTTGGATTTCTTCAGCAAATCTTTGATTTTTAGCTTTGAATCAGCATTTGCTTCAATCTTTTCATTGAAAAACAATTGATTTAAGGCACATATACTTATAAAAACAAAACTTTGAGCTAAACTTACGACACAAATCGACTCTTCTCTTAATTCTGTCAATAAATTATATATCATTTCCGAAGCAGAGATATCCGGTATTTCATAAAAAGGTTTCGGAGACCTTATAATGTTTGGATCAGACATTTCAAAGACAATGTTTTATTAAACTTTTGTTCACACAAATGATAAACTAATCTATTATATTCTTCGAGTGAAAAACTTATTCAATACAAACGTCGATATCACTCATAATATTTATAAATTTTAATATCAATTGAAAAAAAAATAATTATTATTTTTAGTCTAACGATTCAAAAGCCATTAATTGATTGGAAAATATATTTTAAAACTTTTTAATTCAATTGGAGTTTAATCTTTGGAGAAAATGAGAATTAATTAAAGCACTCATCCATCCACTCAATGCCGACTTGTTTTACGTCAACAAATTTTAAATCAGAAGGAATACCCATTAGTTTTATGATTTCTTTATTAATTTAAAAATATAATCAGATTTAGTGTTGACTCAAAATAATAAACTAAAAGTAATAAGAAATTAAAATGAATTAAAAAATTCATTCATCAAAACCTCTTTTGAATATTCTTTGAGAAAATAGTCTTATAATTGAGCCAAAATTTTATGCCACCTTGGCTATGTTTAGTTAATTTATCATTTGCTCATCAGTTGTCTATAAAATTTATTTATTCAGTTGTGCTCCAAAATATTGCCATTAATATTAAAAATAAAATACCCACATTTGGAATTTTTCCCTTTTTTTATGAATGAGCAAGCACAAAGTAGTTGTGAAATCGACAAACATTTCCTACTAATTTTTGTCGACTAAAACATGTCTAAGAATTTGAAAGTTAAACAAAAAATTATCATTTAATCAAAGCTTTGCTGAAATGAATTCAAATTCAACACATTTTCAAAATAATTATCTTTTATTTCGCTTCACTTCCACCGTAAGAGAGAAAGCAATCAATTAATTAAATGGCAAACAATTTGTTGAAAAAGTTTTTTTGATATCATTTGACAAAATAAGAAGAAAAAGATGAATAAAAATGTAAATCAATGTATAAACAAATGAGTTATTAAATGAACGCATTTATAAATGCAATAAAATTTTTCAATAATTGTATTCAACTTTGAATAGAAAAAAAGTTATTTTCGTCTATTTTATGGTCTTTTTTTTGAAAAAAATGATTATTTCAAACGAATTATTGATTTGTAATAAATATAAACACTCTTCATATCATTTATTTATCATTTTCTTAGTTCCCAGTCTTTCAATGGCTTTAAATCTCTTTGAAAATTAATTTTGATTCATAATTAAAGAACAAATGGTTCGACAAAAAGGAGCAAAAAAGTTATATAATTAGTGAATGTCTGACTAAAAAATCAATGATTTCTTCATATTTTTTTCAAAACTTTAATTTAAATTATCTTTTTTTACAAAAGAGAAAAATTCAATGAAATGATGATTAGCTGCTTATAGGATAGGATTCTATTATTAACTTATAATTAATTTTAAAAATCAAAGGACAGGTAAGAAAACTACAGTAAAAAAAAGGAATCAAAACCTTTGGAAATAATTAACAATCGAAGAAAAGGCGAAGAAATTCATTTATCAAATAAAATAGTTTTTAATAATCAAAGAACTGATGGGAAGTAAAAATCAAAGTCTAAATCAGAGAAATAACTAAAAAAATAATTCAAAAAAATAATTATAAATATAATATAACTACGAATCATATGATTATTTAAAAAGAAAAATACCTTTTATTGAGAACCATATGAAACAGAAAAATAATACTAAACATTATATAACTAATTGTTTTTATAATAAAGAAATGAAATGAATGCAAAATTACAGACTTTTCTCTCCATTTGTTTTCTCTTAAATTGAGTCCAATTTTGTTGTGATTTTAATTTTGTTTCTCAAAATTATTGTGTTTTTTATATTTTAATTATAATAATAATAATAATAACTATAATTATAGTTGGAATGAAAATACACCAAAATTTCAATTAATTTTCGCGTAAATTACTTAATGATAGTTATAATTACTCAAAAAATTGAGGGAAAAAACGAAATAAATTGAGAAAAGATTTTTAAAAAAAATTGTTAAAACAATTGTCTCTAAAGATATGTAAAGCAAATACAAGATATCATTTTTTGCCGTTAAATCAGATAATAATCAAGAGTTCAGTTCAATAATAGTTTGATTGGAGTTTTGATGGCAATCATTGTGTTCTTCACTCAACGAGAAGTCACTGAGAATTCATTTTTTATTCAAATTTTTTAATCAAATCTATTTCTAATTCCAAATAAAAGTTGAGAAAAATAATAGTTTTTCATTCAAAAGCAAATCAATCGATCGTTGAATTAACCAATTATTTAGTTTTTCAACATATAATGAGACGAATAAATGAATTTTTGTTTTTAAATGAAAAAAACTGATGAAAAGATACACAAAAACTCTTACAAATTGATTGGAAATAAACTGAAAAATAAAGTAAATATTAATCGAATAATAAACCTATGATTCAATTGTGGGTCGATTTCAAAATCAAATGATTGACAGATGAGATAAATGTTTAAATGAAGAGACGGGTTGTCTGTCGAGGAGAGACGCCATTCTTAATAAAACAAACTAAAGACTAATGTCTTGTGTGTTGACCACAAATCAGTCATTATTTAGTCATTGGATCAAAATATACGAAAAGATGTCAAAAATATTTGTAACGAAAAGTAACGCATAAATCAAATAAATTGATTCAAAAACTTATTAATAATTAGTAGACATTCGGAGGGAAGAGAATTAAAAAATTTAAATCCAATCGAAACAGTGGTTGTCTTCTCATAAATCGATGAGAGATTTCAAATAACTGAAGATTTAATCAAAAGTTAGTCTCAGACTAAAAACTGTCTAAATTTTCTTCATTAATAATATTAATAAAAAGTCAATAATTAATATTAAAAGTTTTTTTGATCATTTCATACGTGGTTTTGACGAAAAATAATTAATAAACAAAATGTTGCAAAAAGTTATTGATTTTGAAGTCGAAATTTAATTTGATTTTTGAAGTCGAGAGAAACAGTTCTGATAACTTCTTGTGGTGCGAACCGTTTATTAATGATATTATTAATCAGTTATTAATTTATTATTAATTATTATTATTATTATTCACTGAATGCACGACAAGAAGAGTAGTGAAGAGTAAGTGAAACGAAGGGACGAAACGCCGGAAACGAATAAATTGATTGAAAATTTGAATTTGTTTTTAGACATTTCAATGAACTTCAGAACTCTCGGGTTTTGGTGTCATATGATTAGCGGCCTCTTGTAATGTCGAGTGAGGGGTCGCATGTGCTGTCGAGAGCGAAGTGGGTACAGAGCCAGGCGCCGGCAGCGGCTCTAATGTAGTCGAGTGGGGCACAATAGGCCCTGTATAGTTGTAAGCGCCGGCACCGTTAATACTCTCTCCATAATTGCTGGAAACGAAATATTCTTTGTTCACACAGTTTCGCAACGAGTCTGGTATTCGGCCCACAATTGCCCGACGGATCTCAGAAGCGGCCATTTCCCTTAGTTCCGTGGAGGAGGCGTCACTATACCAGGCGGCGTGGGGCGTGCAGATCACGTTTGGAGAATCTTTTAGAGGACCTAAGCATTAGTCACGTGTTATTTCATTTAACAAATGCTCTGACAATTTCACAAACACTTAAAACACAATCGATTACTACTGTGTAGACACAACGACAGCTCAGCACAAGAATTAACACATTTTTTTGTTCGCATTTGCAATAAATGCTAAAAATATTTTTTATTTCCTATTTTTAGATATTAATAAATAACTGTAAGATTTGAATCATAACTCAAAACTCATAACTCAGTTCTCAATTAAGACATATATTACTGTAATCTTAAAGCAATAAAATCTAATTTCCGATAAAATCTAAGAAAAAAATTAAATTAAGTTCAGTTCAGCTCCGGATTAAAATAAAATGATTTTTATCTAAAAAATTTGTTTATAAAAGAAAAACAAATTCAACACAAAATCAAGAAATAAGACATTCGTGTGATTAGAATGAAAGACATTATTAAAGAAAACTTCAATAAAAGCAAAGGATTTGCATTAAAATAGTTTCTCAACTAATCTGAAGACAAGAAAACTTTTGGTTTAAGAGATAGAATAAAAGGAGTGCGTTGTCTGTCATAAGTAGGAGTTTGTATGCAATTGACAGCCGACTAATTGGCAGTCGGTTTATATGTCGTCTCAAACAATGTGAAGAAAAACAAAATTCAATACAAAAATAACATAAAAAATACAACACAATAAGCAAATAATAGAGAGATATAAGGGTTGAGGGACTCACCAGCCATGCCCGACAAGGCATTGAACGGCTCGTTCTCGTGTACATCGAGTGCTGCAGCTCTGATACGGCCGTCCTTTAGTGCAGCCGCTAAGGCATTCTCATCGACCAGACCTCCGCGGGCGGTATTCACCAAAAAGGCACCTGAAATGTGACCACAAACAAAGATAAGTATGGCTCCACTGATAATATGAGGGAAGTATGAGGGAGACATACCCGGACGCATCTGTTTTATGGTGTATTCATTGATGAGATGATGATTGTGTTCATTAAGAGTACAATGAAGTGAAACACAATCGCTTTGAAAGAGTAAGTCTTGGAGTGTATAGACTCGGGTCAAACCCAAAGACTTTTCGATGCCGTCCGGTAAATATGGATCGTAAAAGATTACATTAAAGCCGAATGCTTTGGCCCGAAGAGCGACTGCTGTTCCCACCCGACCTATCAATCAAAACATATATTAGACAATAAATTTGAGTAAAAGTCAGAATAAAAGCAGACCTAATCCAACGATTCCAAGTGTATCTCCTCTAATACGGGCACAACCAGCTGCTGCTTCGCGCACCTGTTCGGGTCCCTGGAATTTCTTGCCTTCTCTGACCATATTTGCCAACCAATAGGTGCGTCGATACAGATTTAGAATCAAACATAAGGTAGTGTCGGCCACCTCTTCGACACCATAACCGGGAACATTGCAAACGGCAACTCCTAAACAGTTGTACAAAAGAAGTGATAAATTTATTAAACAAAACAATAAATTAAAACTCAATTAAAACAATTATAAACGCAATTATCAAAAGAGATAACAAGTTTTTTAGAGGAAAAACAAATTTTAAAATAAAATAAACTTTAATAGGATTTAAAACTTAAACAAAATTATAAACATTTCTAAAGATTGAAGAAAAAGATAAGAAAAAACATTTTCTTAAGACTTATTTAAACAAAAACAGAAGTAATGTAAGGATTGAATGAAAACGAGATTATGTTTCAAATAAACGATTTGAGATCAACTTTCGCAGAGTATAGACAAACAGCAAAGCATAGCATAAGAATCATGAGTGGGAGTGAAAGCACATATCGATTAGAACAGACAGTTTGAAATACTGACCCAATTCTCCGGCGGCTTTAATGTCGATGTTGTCGACACCGGAACCGATCCTAACAATTATTCTCAAGGCTTTAAACTTTTCGAGATCTTCTTTCGTTAAAGTGATTGTATGCCACATAAGAGCGCCGACCGCTTCATTCAACACTTTTTCGTGGATTTCCTGTGTTGATTGGGCGTCACAAAAGGCAACGGTAGCCACGTCTTTGAGAATTGGCATTTCAACAGAACAGTCCCTCCCGTCCAGAAGAGCAACCAGTGGTCTGGCATGCATTGGCCCGTTAGCTATAGGCCCACTCCTGGCGCCGACTGAAAATACAACAAAATTGATAAATGATTAACAAATAATTCAAAGAAACCAAAAAATAAATAAAAACAAATATTCATTTAAATTGTGTTTTATTCACACTTTGATTGGAAAAACCTAACGCTTAGGGAATGAAGGCTTACTTCTAAACAATAATTACAAAAACGAATTACCGCTACTTTCTTAAGGAAATAAAAAACAAATAAATTGGGAAATAAAAACTTAATGCTAAAACTTTTAGAGAAAAAACAACTATCAAGGTGATATGCAAATGAGGTGAATGCAATCTCCTTTTATTATTCATTACTTATCATTAATTTAAACATTTTTCAGACTAAAAATTGGGAGAAAATAGTTTTAATTTGAATTTCATTTTTCAAATGAATATTCACTGCTTTTAATGAACTCTAAAAGCCTTAACACTTTTTTTAGGAAAACAATTAATAAACAATGGGGTGACATACTGGGGGCGTCCATCCGGGGCCGTTTTAACGGCTTTTTCTTATCCATAGATGAATTTGTCGGTGGAATCGCTGATTGGATTGAATGAAATAGTGATGGATTGAGTGGTACTCCAGAGGATGACAGCGATGACAGCAGTGATGAAGATATCGATGAAGATATTGAAGCTATTTTTGATTATTTATGTCTACAAAGCTCTCGACTAAAATGGTTTGTTTCCGATATATCTATCAAAAACAATGGCGAAGAAAAACCCGAATTAACCCGTAATATAAAGACTACTATTTTTAAAACAATTCAAAACTAATCACTAAATAATTAAACTAATAAAAAATCGATTGATTTTCTCTTAATTATTATTAATCGCTAATTAATAGTTAATTATCCGATAATTAGTGGCAAAATGTGTTCACTCTTTTGAAAGGAATTAACTCTAAAGAGAGGGAAAAATATGAATCAAAAAAAGCAAAAAAACTAAATATATTTCAATTAAATTGTGATAAAAAGTGATATATAATTAAAGCCTATTTATAGTCCCTTTAAAACACATTTCAGTGAATTATTTTGAATTATATATAAATAATGCATTCAATTGATAAGAATTAGTAATAACTGTGGTTTTCAAGTGTTGGTCTGTGCCATACATACTGTGCCACAAATACAAGTGTGAGTGCAATGAGTGTTGAACTCAACAAAAACAGTGAATCCGATTGAACTTCACTATAGATATGGCACTGAATAGAAAAATAGTGTATATTATATAATAAGGACTCATCTTTAGAGAGAAACCGCATGAAAAACAAAACAATAGTAGCAAACAATTACTACTGACTACTCACTAATCTTAATAAAAGGGAGGCGACGCCCATGCCTTCAGGTCAGGACTATAACTGGGCTTGAGATGAGCACTGAATGAGAACCATTTAGCACCGGAGTCAAAGGTTAAACCGGTATTGTAATGCATTTGTATGACATTGACCTTAGACTAGTGGATAGTGTCATCAGTGGAAACGGACAGCAATCAGAGCAAGCAATAGATAGGACACCAATCAATGCAAACCAGATATTTGTTTACATTTTATATACAATCGATTAACAAACAAATTACACAATAATTAAAATTATAATTTCAATTAAATAACAATTTTTGGTATCAAATAAGACTGAAAAGCATTTGTATTACTAATGAAATGCATTAAATAGTTGAGAGAAAAGCACTACTTTTATAGCAATATAGCAATCAATGCATTGAATGCGTGAACGCAATCAATGACTCCAATCAACACTAATTGTATGACTAATATATCTATAGTTAACGCGTTTGGCATTCAATTCAATTATAATTAATTTAATTCATTATTTAATTATTTAGTAATTAAAGTTGACTTACATTTAAATTGATTCCAACGCTTCAGAAGCAGTAAAAAGCAACGAATCAAACAAAGACGATGTCCGACATTTTGCACATTAGTGTTGACAACACTCCGAGTGCCGGACCCACAGCACAGGCGCACTAACTTCACCAAAAGATAGATACACTTATCACGTTCACCGATTTTGGGCCTACATTTACCCTCGAACTAATTCTGAAAGGCTTAAAATTACTTAAAAATTATCAAACCAAAATGAATCTAGTCAATATTTTAAGATATTTTTAAAGAACAATGGTTGGTTTAAATTTGACCAAACTAAACCTACCAAACTCACTTTCCTAGATCATAAAAAATTAATGTAAAGTATAACTTTCTTATCCCTAAATACTACTTAATATGTGCTAAGTTCCAAAATCTAGCGCTTGATTCGCACCCAATTACCCAACCATGCAGTATATGACTAACAAATTGCTTGTAGTCAAAGGGTTATATGATTATATTACAAACAATCAAGGTATTTTAATTAAAGTTTTATTTAAAATTTTCTTGTGAATTTAGTGTTTTCAAACGTATTAGTTTACTTCAATCTAGTAAAATTCATTGTCAATCAACGTGTTTTAAATCAAAATATATAATTGTCTTAAAGGTGAGGGGTTTGACAAAAGTTCAAAAATAGTACTGATTTTTGTGTAAAGAGTTTATTGATTAGATTTTGTTGTTTTCACTGAAAGGCGAAGAATTTTATTCAAATTAATTGGATTTAAATAATTTTAATTGAAATTAATATAGTATTCATCACAAGATTTGTGACATTATTTATACAATTGATGTCTAAATTTGTTTATAAAAGATAAATAAATGAATAAATTTATTCAATTCTGTGAAAAAGTCATAAATTGAGTCAATTTTCAATTGAAGGCAAATTGAAAACAATAACAAAAAATTGTTTACATTTATTTAATTTTAAAACAAATCGATTTGAAGCCAAACGTAAGCTCTGTTTAAATTGATTTCAATTTTAATGATTTTTAAATTAATTTATTGACTAATAATTGTCTTTTCAGTGATTGTATTCCACAAATGACTCACTTGAATATAACCTCAGAAGTGCTGAGACTGACCACATCGTTGGCAGACAGTACAACATCATTATCATCGGTATCGGCGACTCAGCGCGACTTCTCAATGACTGGCCGTTGTGTCGGTCCTTCGGGTTCCATATCGGACATGAAGGCTATGGAACACCAGACCCTCAAAGTTCCGTATGAGATACTCAATAAGAAGTTCCGATCGGCGCAAAAGAACATCGACAGAGAGATATCTCACGTCCAGAACTCTGTCAACGATTTGGAGAAAGCCGTTCAAAATAAAGAGGACACTCCCGTTGCCATCAGTGCTATAACTGATCTGTTGAATGGAGTGGTCAGCAAATTGCAAATTTTGAAGAGAAAATCAAATGAAAGTCTCACCGATGAGTTGGAAGCGGCCAATGTCTGCAAAAAACGTTTGGAACACCTGAAGGATTACTGTCTTAAGTCAAACACAAACGACGCGGCAATCACTCAGTGGAAGAAAAAACGTTTGGACAGAATGCTTGTCGACCACTTCCTAAGATCTGGTTATTACGACTCAGCCATTAATTTGGCCCTTCATTCCGGTATCGAAAATCTAACAAATATCGACTTATTTTTGGTTTCGAGACAAGTGGAGGACTCTTTGAAAAATCGGGAGACCTATCGATGTTTGAATTGGTGTCACGACAACAAATCAAAGCTCAGAAAAATCAAGTCATCCCTAGAGATAAAACTGAGACAACAGGAATTCATAGAACTGGTTCGCAAAGACAAACGTCTTGAAGCTGTAAAACACGCGCGAAAACACTTCTCAACCTTAGAAGACGGACAGAATATGGATTTGCAAAGAGTGATGGGTCTTTTGGCCTTTCCGGCCGACACAAACATCGAACCATACAAATCGCTATTCGATGAGTCGCGTTGGGATCAACTCATTGAACAGTTCCGTAACGACAACTTCAAACTCTATCAGTTGAGCACATCCTCTGTCTTCTCAGTGGCACTACAGGCCGGTCTCTCTGCACTCAAGACTCCCCATTGCTATAAGAAAGATGGAGAGAAGAATGGCGACTGTCCCGTCTGTAGTGACCTATTGAACAAATTGGCGGCAAACCTTCCCTGTGCTCATTGTTCGCAATCGCGTCTGGTCTGCACTATATCAGGTCAGCCACTTAATGAGCACAACCAACCTCTAGTTCTGCCCAATGGTTATGTATATGGGGAGCAGGCATTGCGAGAGATGGCTAACCAGAACAACGGCAGAATCACTTGTCCCCGAACTAAAGAAGTCTTCGATATTAAAGACTCTGAAAAAGTATTTGTTATGTAATGTAATGTCTGTTCAAATGTTTGCATTTATTTCATAACCTATTCATTAGTTTTGAATATTTGTCAGTTGTTTTGATAAATGATTTGATTATTAATTTATGCAAACCTTTGACACAAAAAGTCAATAAACAAACTATTAGTTAATGTAAAGAAATCTAACAAAAAAGTGTTTGTATGAGACATGTGTTGAGCACAGCATGTGTTGACTCATTTTAAATAATTCCTGTTTTTTTTCTTATGAGTAACTAAACTACGAATTGTATAGAAATGTGAATATAATATGACTTTTATTTAATTAAAAATCCATTAAATAAGTGACGAAAAGTTGAAATGTTTTGAAAATTATTTAAAAGTAAATGTTTATCAAAAGTTTATTTAAATGGAGGGTTGAGTTAAAGCACGAGTGCAGCCATTGGTTGTGCAAAAAATGTGCTGATCCCAGGGATGGCATATCTGATGCAATAATCGTTTGGTTTTGTTTATTAAAGTGAAGGGTTGACTGACTGTAAGGAATAGACTGATTGACTGCATTGGTTAGTATTGGATCGCATGCGCTGACAGTCATTCTGTTGTCTCATCAGTTCGTCTGTTCGTTAAATGCTTTCAGTTTTTCAAAAACTTTTTTCATTTGATATTCTTTTTTGAATACGAATTGCAATTAATTTTAATTCTGTTTATAATTGCATTAAATTAATAAATTATTTTCATCGACTGATTGTCTTATTTTGCACTTATTTTGTTGATAATTAGTTTCGCACTTTTTTCAATTTATTCTGTGTTTTATAGATTTGTTTGTTTTGCAGACGAATATAACAGTCGATCGCACAAAATGTCCAAAACTCTTAATAATTGCTTTGAAAACAGTGGTTATGTGAAAGGAATCGGTTGTCAGACCGATGATTATGACACTAACAATAAGTATTGGCAGCAGAAGTGTTCGCCAGCCATCAGTAGTGGTCAACAATCCAGTCAGTGGTCAGTCAGTAGTTATACAAACGATTGGCCCGATTTTGTGCTCACGAAGAAAGACATTTTCACATTTATAAGTCTTATGGACGACCCCATTGTCAGAGAGATGTTAGAGTGGGACCAGTGCTGTCTTATCGCCGATAATTATCTGTTGGCAACGGCTATGACATACTTCAAGAGAGCGGGTCTTCGACACCAACAGTACACTCCCGTCTACTTAATGGTTGCCCTCTATTTGGCGCACGACATGGAAGAGGACGACTTAGATATAAAGTTAGATTTGGTCCGATTCGCAATGTCTGACACCGTCTCCGACTGCAAACTCCGACTCTTTCTGACCAAAAGAGACAAATTATGGCATCAAATGGGGTTCCGATCGGCTGTCAATCATATTTGCTGTGAGGCTATTATGAAGTACTGTCTGCCCGACCACTGGATATGGCGCAGAAGACGACCGATAAGTCACGGCGGTGTGTGTATGGCCCCACACGTGAAGCGGAATGTCCACCGACAGCTCCGTTTAACCAACTCTTACTCGGAATCCAATATTCGTTGTATTGTATGTCAGACTCATTATATGACTAACTTTCAGCGCAAAACCGAAGAAATGCAAAACCAAAACAACAGATCACTAATCAAACCGTTTTTCAGTACTCTGTCGGCCCTTTCGGCGCCATTTTTTCCACAAAAGTATTACTTAAGACTTCCTAATTGTGAAGAATAGCCACTAATTAAGCGTTAATTTTGTTTTATTTTTTAAATTTTTATTTTGTTTTTCGTTTTATTGTAATTTTTGAATCTGTAAATAACTGACCTTTTATTCTGTTCCAACTTTTTTGTGAAATTCTTTTAACCAATTATTTAATTCTGTGATTATTACTCTTTTAGATATTGTCTATGATTTTAATGTAAAAATACATTTAATTTCACTTAAATTCTTGTGATTTCTTGTTTTAAAAGTGCAATAACTTTATTATAACCTTAAGTGCAATAAATAATAATTTAAATATTTTTAAATCAAAAATCGAATTAAACTTAAATTATTTTTATTTAAAAACTTTAAAAATATGTTATATTTTAATTGAATATTGATTTGAATAAAAAAAATTGTTTTAATGATTAGAGTTTAAAATATTGACTAAAAAAGTCTTTAATTCATTTCTTAAATCCTTAAGGCATTGATGTAATCCATGATTCTGCGGGAGATTCTGTCCAATGGCCACTCCCAAGATTGAAGGCGCTGAGGATGTGCCATAGAATTATTTTGTAAATATCCTGGTTGAATATTTGCTTCCAAAAGATCCGGTATTAATACTATTTCTCTGCGATCTGTTTGAGGAACAGTTTGTTGTCTTTTCTCAGAGGAAGTCGTTTCACTCAAATGACCGGTCGTTTCAATGGATAGATTGTTATTAGGATCGGACCTTCTGTAATGACTGACCAAGACTATTTGGAGGTCACCAATGCTTAATTCGATCTTATATACGAAGTTTGAAATCAAATACTGTGCCGACACTTTCTGGTAGACAAATGCTGACCACTCGTATTTGCAGTTATTGAGGCTCTCCACCAAATATTTGCCGATTTCCTTAAAGTTTGTGCATCTGATCACTGCTTCTTTGCATTTCTTAAATACTTTCCTCATTAATGATTTCGATTGAATATTATTCTCTAATATTTCGATTACTGTCTCTTTCTTTTGCTTTTATTACAATTAAATTGACTTAAAATTGAAATAAAAACAATTGAAGACTTACTTTGACATTGAGGTTGACATCCGATTCCATTTTTGACAGTTGTGGGCAAACATTTGAATCGATTTCCGTTTTTAAGGTAATTTTACTATTGATTGACATCAGGGGTGCACAAGGTCCGCGACTTTAGGGGGGGGGGATA